>JPFL01000115.1:4985-64179 GCA_000733385.1 Paramecium biaurelia
AAATAAATAGTACATCCAATTATGATGAAGATTCTAGATTTCTAAAAATAACATTATTATTAGTATTGCTTAAAAATTAAAATTATTGAAAACTGAAGAAAAAAAAATCATTTTATCTAAAATTAAATGATATAACCTAAAGGATTTTTTCAGGCCAAATTTCGTAAAATTGACTAAGTGATTTTAATACTTTTAGACTGCATTCACTTAGATGGAAAATAAATGATTTCCTCCAATTAACTTCTAAACATTAGTTATCTCACATGCTGAATTTATACTAAAAATGAAATTGTAAATTGAAAATTAAGTAACTTAATAATTAGGGAAGTGAAATAAATGGCGGTTGTGTAATAAAATGGTAACTATAAAAGTTGAGCCGATTAAAATATGACTGAGCTAAAATTTGATTTAAAGATACATAATTTTATCAGTAGGCTTAGTATTAAGTTAGAATACATTAAGGGAATTGAATTAACAATTTTTCATATTTGAGTTTTCACGTGAATGATTTAGACAGATTGTATTTCTTCCACTAAAATAAATGCTGTCAACTAGATCAAATGTAGAAATCCTTCTTAAAATTTAGGATTGATATTAATTTTTAGTATTTAAAAATAGTATAAATTGTTTTTAATTGTATTCCATTTCCATTTAGACCAAATTGAACATTTCTAAAATTATATAATACAAAGTACTGTTAAAACAAAAATGCTGAAAATAAATCAACTATTAAGAAGTTTTATTACTGAAAATTCTAACATCTTCCTCATTCTGTAATAATTAAATCATATTATTCTCTTGTACAATGCAAATATAAAATTATCTACATTTCTTTCATACAAGCGAGAAAGATACAATCCACATAAATTTTCAAATCTGGATCATAAAATCCTTATAATTTTTATAAACACTATTTTGAAGAATACCAAAATTTAAAATTATTAAAAAGTGAGTTAATTTGTAATATTGCATTTTATTCTCTAATACGAAAAAATAAACAAAAACCATAAAATTAAATACAGTAATTATCTTATTAACTCAAACTTCTTCTGCCTTGAATTAATGGGCATTAGATATGGATATTCTCATCATTTATTATTTTGCATATGCAAACTTCTAAAAATGAAGTCTGGGCTAATAAGTAACTAATGTAACATTCATCAGTTTATTATGGTTGACATTATTATCTTCTATATTATAAGTATATATTTCTTAACATTTCCTAATATGGAATCCCAGTCATTAAAATTTATGCTAATATAATAATCAGATGAATTATTTGTAATGCCAATTTATTATTTTATTTTCAACTCAATTTTCACCTTCTAATATTTTGATCATGTCATGCACAGATTTCAACATCTCAAAATCAAAAATCTTGAGACTAGGATCATTAATTTATGATGAAAAAATTTAGTTATTTCATTATAAATTTGCAGATCGAACAGTAATTGCCAAATTTTTGGCAATCTCCTCCATTGATCTCATATCCATCAAGACATTTAGGCTCCAATGTTTATTTTTTATTTAAATCAATAATATTTATAATTCATTCAAACATCTCCTTTTATATGGGTGAAGCATTTTTTAATATACATCACAATCAATATCGAATGTAGCTGTCACATGTTTCTTGTTGTTCAAAATGTTTATTGAAGCAGGAGCTGTAAAAGGTGAAATAAAATTCGCTTAAACTCCTTTTGATAGTTTTATTACTTAAATCATATTTTTTTAAATTGTGTATTTATAATTGGTAGTTCATGAACAATTTATAAAGTGCCAAAATAAATCATTAAAAGTATAACTTATAGATGTTATGAAAAATTATTTTAATAAATAGCTCTTAGTCAAAACTAAAATTAATAAATAAAATAGGTATGGAATGGAGTTTTTCTTAAAATTATCAATAGAAAAGAATAAACAACAACTATTATCAGCTGCTTAATATATACAAGATATACCCATTCATGAATCATGTACTAAGATAAAGAAACTAATAATTTTATCACCAGGCTTAAACTTATAGATAATGTAATAAACATAAAAATGGTTATATCAAAAAATCTCTCCTTTTCTTTTTTAATATTAAAGATCACATTATTTATAATTTAACTTCCAGAGTGAAAAATAGTGAATAGATGCTATGATTATTTACTTCCCTTTTCCTGTATTCCTTTATAGCCCATATGTTTAGATACTACCATTATGTCCAATAAATATTTTTTATCTTTTACCTGACTTTACATTCCAAATATTTTACAGAAAGCAACACTATGTGCTTCATCGCATAGAAAACAGAATTATAAATAAAATTATTTATATTTTTGCTTCTGCATAAGAGGTTTAAATTTTTGATAATTTGCTTGAAAATCTATATTTTTAGTGAGGTTAACCAACTCTTAATATCTTCTTTATGACTACTCAACTTTAATTAATTAACTAAAAGAGGTAGAATAATTGCTTTTGAATACATATCTTAATAATTTTCTATTGCTTTTTAACATTAAACCTTTGAGTCTGATTTTTCCTTTAGTTAACTTTTAAATTTCTTCAGCAGTAGAGGTTTTCATTTCATGTTAAAATTATATTTTTAGCCTCATCTGCTCAAATATTCTTAGTATTTGTTGTAAAGTCAGGAAAAAGAGAAAAAATAATTAAATGGCCACATAGTAGTATCTACCTAGGTGCATGCAATTACTGCATTTGTACTGGTGGAATATAAAAGAGGTGTATATTTGATAAAAGAATATATGACTAAATCTTTTGAGCATACTTCTCTCAGCTTCTTCTAACCATTCTGAAATATAATCAGGAAGAGAATAGAGAAAATAATCAAAGGACTAAAATATGGCATCTATTCAACATGCTTCAGGGTTATCTCATATCATTGTCGCATTCATTATCAAAATATAATTATTGAGAACATTATATTATAAATTTCTGCAGCCTTTTTAAATAGCGAAATATCTTATTATACATTTTAATTGTTAAAAATTATTTAACGAATTCTTTAAGTTTATTAATGTTCAAAAAATAATTTAAAATAAAAATCTGATTGGAGAATTATCAAGGAAGGAAACTATTCATTTCACATAATTATCGATTGTTACATTGGTGAATTTTTGAGGCATTAGTTTCTTTGTTTAAATATACATATATACAAATTATGAATGATTTTAGAAAATGTCAACATAGTTAATCTTAATATATTATACACATTTTATTATTTAGATATAAATTTAAATAAGTCAATCTCATTTTTAAGTTTGTTTTTGGTTTACAAATGCTACTCTTTAAAATATAGTTTTTTGCAAGTCGCAATTAGGGTTTTATATTTAGTTGTCTTTATTTTAAGATTGCTTTTGTTCATTAGATTTTATTTTACTCATTCTTTTTTCAATTGATTTTGTTATTATCCTTTTGATTAAATTGATGAAATTATAAAGCTCGAAAAACATAAATGAAATGAGAACACTTACTAATAGAAACATTTAAATCCAACTTACTATGATTATGAAGTTATATTAAAGGTATCGTGACAAAATATCCCAATTTAAGAAAGTTGATGCTGTAAATAATGTTAGGGATGTTTCCATGATTATATTTTTGATTTAGGATTGAAAATCTTCAGTATTCTTCAAATTGATTATATAAATTAAATAAAGTGTATTGATAAAAGTCAGTAGCAAAGTTTATAGTATTTATTCACGCTAGTAAAATACTAGAATGGATATAATTAAGATCTTTTTTATTAAAAGAAAAACAGGTTATTTTTGTAACCAAAATTGTTATTAATTGTATTTTTTCCAAGAGATAACCCCTGAAATTTAAGATAAGATTAAAGTTAAAATTGTAATTAGTATTACAAAAGTTATAGCTAGACGAACATATGATCTAAAATAAAAAAAATCATGATATGAATATAATTCAATAAATGCCATAAAAATAAGATCCCAACTACAAGCAAATAAAGTACTTTTAATAAAACTCATATCTATTTTTTTTATCTATATATCAAGTTTTCTTTATTATCTTTGTAAAAAACGAATAAATTTTGGGAAATCTTATAAAATTGCACTCATCTCCAAGATGGAGATGACTCTCTCCAATATTAAACTACATAGATAACAAAAAAATAAAGTGAGAGAAACCAGAATTTCTGTTCTAAATCCCTCAGTAATATCTGCATTAATTTCGTAAAATTAAAACTTTCCATATGACTCTAGATACGGAAATTAAAGTAATTTAGCTCTCTTGTTTAAAGTTGTGATACTATTTAATATTGATTATACAGATATCAGTTCACTTGATTGAAAATAAATAATTAAAGTTTAAGGGTATAAGACATTTATAAACTTCAGATATGATTACTGCTAAAGGGCATCTAGTATTCCCCAAAAAGAGAGCATATTTCCTAAGATAATTAAAATAATTGATAAAGCATATATAGTTTTAATAGATATTTGACTAATCATTTAGACAGTTTGAGCAATTTAAACTTATTAATCTGTTAAGTAATTAGGTTAATTTAATTACAAATAATCTACCATACTTACTAAAGGGGCTAAATTACTACTATATAATTATGATGTTAATTTCACTTTTAATATTGGATAATAGGATAAACTTGTAAAGATCTCAATTTACAAAATGTATTCTACATCTGATGTAACTTAAAACTAAGCAGATTGCACTTCCTTAATGGTAATATTATAAAGTGTTGAATTCAAATCATTAATGGAAAGTTCTATTGTTTCTTAATAATTAATATCTGAGAGCAATTAAACAGCCTAAGAGAATTTTATTTTAGCATATTAATATTAATTTTTCTGCATCATAAATTCACACATAAGAATTGGGTACTTAACAAATGTGCAATCATTACCTTAATTGCAGATCCAATCAGCTTCCACTTAACATGATTAAGAGCATCCATCTCCACTGACTTGATTTCCATCATCGCATTATTCTTCATTTGATTAGATGCCATCTCCACAAACATTTCTGCACATATTTTCAATGAGTTGAAATCCAACATTGCAATTAAAACAGATTCCATCAATGCATTCATTACAATAAAGAGGACAGGAAAATTCACATCGATAACACCCATCAAATTCTTAAGCATTATTATCCTCGCATTATTCATTGCCTGCTTTGATAGAATCTCCACAAATTGTAGAGCATATATTATTAATAAAATAAAACCCAGGCAAACATCTATCTATACAAATTCCTTTTACACAATTGATACATTCTATAGGACAAGAATATTTACAATAGAAACAACCATCAAATTCAATATCATTACTATCATCACAATCTTCATATTCTTAAACAACAAGATCTCCACAAGTATTTACACATTTATTATTTAATAATTTAAAATTTTCATTACATTAATAGCAAATGCCAGCTATACATTCCTCACAATAAATATCACAAATACATTCTTCAAGTGTGTAAAGTGCCATGTAATTTCCACAAATTTCTTAACATTAACCTAAAATTAAAAATTATCCAGATTAACATTTATAACAAATATTTTCAATACAAATCTCGCATTAAGATTAACATAAATTGATTTTCTCAAACTAAACACAATAATGATTCTCCAAAAAATAATCATTGTCACATACCCAACAAATACCTTACTTACATTATAAGCAATGATCACTACATTAAATTTAATAGTATAGCGATAATTATTATTCATTACATAATTCTATTTGATCATCACAAATAGACTCACATGTACTTTTAAATTAATTATAAAAGAAGCCATTTCGACACAAGATGCAATTTCCAAATAGACAAACTTAACATTGATCTATTGGAGGAAAACATTAAGTCTAACTCTATTCAACTACAAAAGTTATTTGAGAATATTCTTAATAAATTTGTTATTCACAAATTTACTCATATTCCAAATAAGTCCAACCCTAAAAACAACCAAGACAGATCATATCTTTACATATAGAACATCCATCAACACATGAAAACATACAACTAAAGCAACCATCAAAAGGAAATGAATTGCCGTCATCACATTCTTCTTCTAATTCAACAAGTCTATCACCACATATTGATTATTCTAAATAAACATTATGAGTACTTAAAAATATTTATATATCTCTTATTCCAAAAGACTCATCAGAGGATCCTTCATCTAAAGTATTCAAAATAAGAACTGTGGAACTAGTCATAGAGTGTGAAAATGTCAGTTCTACATTTATGTAAACATCTTATTAAGCTGTTCCACAAATTCCATATAAATATTAGTTTAATGATGATAGCTTCTAATCCCATGTGAGCTCACCATCAACTTTTAATTAAACTCGATCTGACAATTCCCAACTACCTTTCTTTAGATACTTTAGTTTAATTTTCATTTTAGTATGAAATGGCAAATTCATTAAATTCAAAGACAACACAGTATCTTTTCCACACACTCCATACCCACATATAGTTGGAATCACTAACATAATATATCAAAATCTTAACTTTAACATTATTATTTAGTTAAATCTCCATTACTAATAGTCCATCCATCCTAATTAAATAAAGCATAATCAATTTCGGTATAAGAAGAATGAGTTAATATCCACGTTGCACATTCAATATCAGAATCATTTTAAGTACAAACCTGACATCCTGGAGGACACAAGTAAAGAAATAGTTTAAAGTTCTTAAAACCCCATGATTCCTTTATTTATGAATAATTATACATCCCATGAACTACCATCCAAAGTACTTGTTAAATATAAATAAGTTGTTAATCCTGTATGGTCATACTCAAATTATATATCATGAATTTAATCTTTGGTATATGATTACTATTATCCACAGATATTAACTGTGGCAACTAATTCAGAATATGCAACATTATAGAGTAGCTTTTGATCTACATATACTTAAAAGAATTCATTTATGTCCCATGAATCGATTCTATGCTAGAAAAACTGCTTACATAAACAATTTTAAAGAAATTTTCATTCTATAATGAGGAGGCAATTGTAAGATCTTTGTAGCAGCTTGTAAGTATGCGAATTTTTCAAAACCTCCTATAATATATTCTGAGCCACATTAGGTTATTATATTCGAAGGATCAATGTTTAGGAAAGTCCAATCTATTCTTATGATATTTATTACTATCAGTCTAAGTTAGAGTAATGTCACTGAATGCTGAATAAAAGAGGGTTTATGAGTTAGTTATACATATTACTAATGAAATCAAGAGCATTGATTCAGAAGGTGTTATTAAGTAAAACTTGTGTTAATTAATAATGTTGATAAAACCTTTGGAGATTAATCAATTTCAAATTATTACAAGAAAATTCTTGATGAATTTTTCCATATTATATCATTACAAGTATGAGTCTTCAAAAAAGGGAACTAAAATTTAATAAGTTTTATTACTCATAATAAATTAAATGTCAGACATGAATAACTGGACCATTGAAATCTCCAACCACAATATTGTTTTATTAAAAAAGATTAAAATCACGGAAACCAGACATTTATATGAAGAAATTAAAGATAATAAGGAAATAATTGAACTTTGTAGAATGCAATGTATAAAAATAAATGAATAAATACCAATATATAAATTCATTTATTTCACCTTAGTGAAACTCAAATTAATTAGATTTAATAATTTAAGTTTTCTATTTAACATGTTAATATTGCAATTTAATAATTATTTGAAAATTATTAATAATCATTTATTAATGGTTTTATTATATTTTAATTTCCATAGTAATTTAAGAATATTTTAAATAAAACAAAACCAAGTAATATATATGATTCAAAATAATTTTTAATAACATTTTACTCTATTTTGTAAAAATTATTTTCATTTTAAAATAAGTTCTAATATTTCACATTCTTCTAAGTTAGGTGTTGACTAACCAAATAAATGAGTGCTTGTATCTTATATTTAGTATTAATCTATTTAATACGCAGTTCCTAAAGCTGAAGAGCCACTTGTAAAATCTGTTCCAATATAAATATCATATCCATTACCAAATGATGGCCCATAAGACTAGTGTCTATAAATTGCATGAGCTTTATTGGCTTCTTTTAAAGGGTAATATTAATTATGTGTCTATGAAAATAGAAAAGATGCTAAGGTATCATCAGGTACATAACCATTTTATTTTTCCAGCCATTAACAAGGAGTGTAAGCACCAAAAATGTTTCCGCTTTTTGATTTATAAATAATGAGTAAATTATATTTTCCATTTATTTTGCTCCAACATTTTGTATTATTCATTCCATCTCTAGTTCCTAAAAATGTAAGAAAAGAGCATACTATTTTCATTTTAGTTTTTTCTTCAATCAGTTTACAAACATCTGTATAAAATTGTAAAGTTAAAACTTTAGGCTATTCCCTTAATATTTATTGCAATTATTTATGTTCTTATGATAACTGATTGATTTCTTAATTCTTTTACTATAATTATTCAGAAGATTCTTATTTAATTGTAGTAAATTGTTATTTTAATTACTCTATTTGATTATTTAAAGATTAATTAGATTCATTATATTGAGATTTATCTTGTGTTATTTGTAAATTTAATTAATTTATTTTAGAATTTAGGGTTTCTATCTTTTGATTTGATTCATCCAATTAATTCTAAGTCACTTATTGTTATTACCTATTTTAATTAGATTCTTCCTATAAGGATGTTAGTAACTTTAAATTTTCTTCCGCCATGATTAATGACTTCATTTTTTTTGAATAAGACTCAAATAAACTATATTATTTTTATTATTATTCAGCATTAAATAATTAGGATAATTAACCTTTCTCTTGTAAATCATCAATTTCTTATTGTAAATTCTTATAAAAACTGCAAGAATCATCAAAAAGTGAACAATATTATTCTAATAAATAAAATTTCTGTAAAAATGATGAATTAAAATCTGAATTGCTATTGCCTTAATTTACTTAAATGATATCAGTGATTATAAATTAATCGCATTAATCTTAATTTTGAATTCTCTATAAATTATGTTTTGTCAGTAAGTCATATTTAGTAAGATTTTCCAAATTTTATTTTAAATTTTAATAAAAAATTAAATCAACTTAATCCTATTCTTATTATTCCTATTTTAATTTTTAATTTTTATCTTTCTAACTTAAAAAATCTACAATTTTAAGAATTTCTTATTCATCTAACTCATATATATCTTCAACAACATTTGAGTTAGTTTTTTGTACATTTTAATTCATATTTCTTTAACGTTCCAATTATTAGATCATATCTGATAAAGTTTAATTATAGATATCCTTTAATTGTTAAATAGATTTGATGGCAGAGTTAAATTTAGAATATCTACAATTATTATATTTAGAAATCATTAATTTTTATTATCCTTGAAATTCTTTCCATTTTGTATTTGCATCTTCTAATGTGATAAATTTTCTTCTTGGAAATTATTAAATACATTTCTCACAAGCTAATCCACTTTGGTCTGATTCATTTTAACCCAAGTTAATCATCATAATTCTTTTACCATGTTGATTACATACATATTTTAATGTTGGTGTTTCCTAAAAATAAGCAGATTTATTACATGTTTATCAAATCTTCTCCTAGGAGTATGATGCCCAATTTAAAATTGAGACTTGATTTGTTAAATGGATTCAAATATCTGAGAAAATTATTATGTATTTGACATCATACTAAGGTCACTTTAAATTTTATCTAACATCTCTGTAAAGGTTTCTAAATTATATTCTTAAATTGGAGGTTCACAATTAGAATTTCCTTTATAAATCTATGATAATGTTTCAATATCTTTATCTAAGCTTAATTCATCAAAAGTGGTTTTCTTTTATTCTGTTTCTTATTCATTTTAATTTATATTTTCATTAATTTTAGATTACAATTTATCAAATACTTAAGTAAAGTGTTCATTTATCTTTGAAACAGAGCACTGAAGATTCTAAACACTGTTCAATTTTTCTTGGTTTTATTTTGTTGCTTCATTCTTACATTTGTTTTTAAACTCTTTAATCATCTCAATAACTTCATTCAATAACACAATATTATTTCCTTAAATTCTTTCAATCAGACACTTAACACATAAATACTTTTATTTTTATTCTCTTGCTGCTTTTAGATCAACTGCAAGTATCTCTAATTGATGAGTTTGACAAATTTTGTTAATATTCTCAATAAATGACATTTCTAGAACAATTAAATAAAATATTTTTTATTCTCTTAATATCCCATGAAATAATAGAATTAAGTCAAAAATAATATAATATATATGTATTTTTCTATGAAAACCTCATTTTAATTAAAATTTGATGCATCTTAATATATTCTTTGTTCTATTAGGTTATATTTCTATTATTGTAATGAATAACAAAGATTTTTTAATTTTGACTAATTAAACACATTGTATAGAAATTCATATTGTCTCTTTTCATACATCAGTTAGAACAAATTAAGTTAAATTACTATTGAATATGATAGGATGAATCAAAAATATTATCAATAATACTTATGCTTAATTATGTTAAATGATTATTTATCATTAATTTTTAATGATTTAATTATTTTTTTATTTAAAATATTTTGATTCTCTATGAAATTGTATTAATAAATTATTACTTATAGAAAATTAGAATATGAATATGTTAGTATAGATAATAAATATGTATTGTGCTTTCAAAATATTTCATAATAAGAATTTTATTAAATATGTATTTGAAACTGCGTTACTTTTTTAAAACAGAAATTCTTTCAATCAAATTCTATCGAGTTGAGTCTAAATTTTCAGAATGGAATACAGACTTTATTTTTGATTGACTTGATTAATTATTAATTGAGAAGTATTGTTTTCTGTTAAATATCTTGTTATAGTTGATTATTACTAATAATAAGTCATTAAATCATTATTTTTTTATTTATTATGCATGAATCAGCGAATCTCTCTATTTAAGATTTTGATAAATTGCAATCAAACTTAAAGTCAATATGGCTACCAAAAAAAGAAAAGGAAGCAGAAATTATTGTTTATAATTTGATTAACTTAAAATTAGAAGTTCAATCTTTAATGAAGTAAATTATGGAGAGAGTCAATTAAAGTTTATTACTTCTTGATGATATGATCTAATAAACATAGAGTGAAGTGTAATCTATTAAGAAAAATATTAATGAGATATAAATTAAGGAACTTAAAAATTTGAATGAATTGAAACAGTCTATAAATACAATATTATGTCAGTATAATACAAGAACAGCTTAATAATTGAACAATTTGTAAGTGATTTGGAGAGAAAATATATTGGAATCCTTGGAAAAAAAATTAAAATAAATAAAAGAAGGTGATTATAAATGTGGTTTTGATTAATATTTCAATTTATCATTCAAGCAAGAAAACAATAACATTTGGATTTGCAATAAGCATTTTGAGTAGATTTTTTATGTGAATTTATCAGATAATGTAAATACTCAAAATAGACTGGCTTGTTAGAAATGTATACATTAAACATAGGAGTTTGAGAGATTAGAGGAATTATAACAATTATGGGAGTAAAATGTTCGATTGACTTTAGGAAAATTTAATCATCATTAAAATATTCTAATTAATTATTGGAATACAATATTTGAATAACTTCAGAGATACATTAAAAATATATATGCATCATCAAATTTGAAAAATGATATACTCTAATAATAATTTTAATTAATGTAAAAGGATTGGTCTTCTTTATCATAAGAAGAATTAAATGATATTGCTTATAATTAGAATTAATAACACAATTAATTTATTTTTTCTTAAGTTGAACAAGAATCAGTCATTAAAGAAAGTTAATTACTTAAATTAATAGATTAATTCAAATAATTTTTAGATCATTTGGAGATTTCAAAAGAAACAGAAACTAGTAGAAATAATTCAAATAAAAATAGCATTGTTATTTAAAATTCTTAATAAAAGTTACAATAGATTTAACAATTAGAACCTTGTAATAATCCAAATTCGAAATTTAAATTTGTATTAATTAATCGCATAAAGTAAGACAGATGTTTTTCCTTTGCTTTTTCTGTTGATTCTTCAGTTATGGTAGTTGGATAAAATCGTATGATAAAAGTATTTGAGTTTAAGGATGGAAATTTAAAAGAAAAATAATAATTGACTGAACATAAGGATTATGTGAGATGTCTATATTTTATGAAGAAGACATTATAATTTATATCTGGATGCAATGATAATTTAATCATGATTTGGTCATAGGATGACAAAAGATATTGGTATTGTGAATAGAAGTTGGAAGGACATACAGATTATATAAGGGGAGGGTTAATCATGAATAATAAGGAGGATTTAATTATATCAGGTAGTGATGATAGTACAATTAAGTTTTGGATTAAAAATAATAATTAATGGAGTCTTCATTAAACATTGATTGGTCATACAAAAGAAGTAAAGTGTTTAAGTCTTAATGATTCATAGAATTAATTAATTTCATGTTCCTTTTGGAATGAAATTCTTGTTACTGAATTTAAGAGTAAAGAAAACTTATGGATTACAATTTAGAAAATTTTAGTGGATAGAAATGGTTATAGTTTATGTTTTATTAGTGATACTCTTTTTACATTTTAACCTCATGAATTGGAAATCATGTGTATCTATGAATTAGATAAGTATAAATAATAATTTATTAAAACTAAATAAGTGAAAATTAAATCTGGTGATAACAGATGTGATTTCTTCCCTTAATAGTTTAATAAAGAAAAATAAATACTTTTAAATAAA
The DNA here is from genome assembly GCA_000733385.1 of Paramecium biaurelia. NCBI lineage: Eukaryota > Ciliophora > Oligohymenophorea > Peniculida > Parameciidae > Paramecium > Paramecium biaurelia. The sequence goes on from JPFL01000115.1 coordinate 17,763, forward strand.
AATGGAAAAACTATAAACATTATTAAAACTATTGATAATCGGGAATTTATTCCGGTTTAATATATAGAAAGTTGTGATAATTATCTATATGGTGCAATGACTCACGACGCATAATATTTAGTGACATGGGACAATTAAGAAAAAGAAATCAAAATACGAAAGTATAAAGAATGAATAATAATTATTCAATATAATTGAAACCTCTCATTAATTTGTTGTCTTTTTTGTAGAGTAAATGTTGAAATTTTTAAAATATAGGGTATTATAATTAAAATATAAATAACCAAATTCTCTATCACTATTGAAACGATATAATTATTAGATCTAAATTTATCTTATCAAGAATGTGTAAAAACTACTCATAATTTATTCTGATATAAAATTTTGAAAGTTTGATTCAATTATATAATAATTAAAATATAACAGAAGTTTTTTAAATATTTTTACATTTATTGAAGTAATTATTAATAATTTAATTTAAATATTATGAATAATAGCTTAGTTTCCACTCTATTTTATGATTCTTATTATATAAATACAAATAAGCAGAAATATTTTATTTTTAATTATAACATCCATTATAATTATAGAACAAACATATATACTATTAGTATCTTAAGAGAAATTATGTAAAATTCCTTATGATTAAACTGAATTCTAATAATAAATGAATATAATTTGAAAACTATTGTTTTTTTGGTTAAATCTGTTAATTTGTAAAATTATTTTTAAAAGTTGGCAGAATTGATGATTAAATTGATGATATATAGAATGATGTAATGAATAATTTTGAATAAATTATTCATAATATATTAAGAATGTAACATATGTATTAAAAAAGATATTTTCAATATTGCAAATAAATAAAATGATGAGAATTCATCTAATACTTAGTTGTCTAATAATCCTTTCCCATTAATGTTCACATTTGAAGGACAACACGCTTTTCATTACATCAACTTTCGATGAGATCATGAAGATTCCCATGTCATAAATATTCACTTCTACAAATTATGATTAAATCACTTTTTAACCTGTTGTTCCTTATTTTACAATTGCAGCTCCTTTATAAGAAGTGGAAAAGGTTATTATACATGGACTATAAGGTTAAACAGTATCTATTAAGCAGTTTAAATCAATGGAAAACAGTGAGCCATAACATTTAATGTCTATTCTACGTTCTGATGATGGACTTTATTATTCTGAATTTGACCTACAATTATACTCTACTACTCCTAAATTTGGTGCTGTACCTCCAAGTACAAGAAGGCCAAAATCAAAATGCTATGATATTGCTTTGTTCACTACTATAATAGTGACAGAATGCTCAGATGATCAAGAAGATTACTTTAGTATAATAAAAATTGAGTAATCTCCTCCTTCATATCTAAAAATCGAGAAACCACTAGATTCTTTTAGAAAATTAGATATGATTGATGAATACCTTTTAAGAGGGACGGTTGACAAATTGGAACTTTATAAAGAACAAGATGAAACACTTGTATTCTTAAATACTTTAGACCAAGATGCTATGAGAGTGCTATTGAATAAAGAGTCATTTGAACTACAGATTAAAGATTTTCAAATCCATACAAATAGATGGGTAAGTATTTTGAATGCATCTGGAGAATTAATTATTTTATAATTTAAAGAAGATTCATGGTTATTAATTAACAATATTGAGACCAATATACCAGATGTTTATTCATATGATTATAATGTGTATAAGAATACTTATATAATCCTTTCGAAAACATTGTTGTATTATAAAGCAATCCCTTAATAAGTAATTACTGCAAATATTAATTCCAAACCTTCCTATAAGGTGTATTTATTAAAAAGTTCAATCCTTCTGCTTTAGGACAAGACTTTAGTCTTATACTCATAGCAATTATACAAACTCTATTCAAAAATTTTAGGTGATTCCAATTATTAAATCAATTCACATCCAAATTCTGATGGATTTTTAGTTATTGATGATGAATACATTTATAGATATGCTACAAATAATGAATATTCATTACAATTTTCTGCTTATCATTTACCAATAGAAAAAGACTATAGAATGACTAAAATTGTGTAGAAAAATAAATGTGAAGTTGAAATTTATTATACAGCAGTGGATATTGATTGGAAATACATATACTCATCATAAATACCTTAAGCATTGATTGCAGGTAGTGTGTTTTAGGATAAAGTAGATGTCTAGTTGAATTCAATATTTTAAGGATCTAACCTTAAATATGAATTTGAGAATAATGATATATTAAATATCAAAGTAGAATAATTCTAAAGAATTGAAATCTTAAACATAGATGATATATCGGATGTTATTTATAGGAAATCATTATCAAATATAAATAATCCTAATATCTAAATTATTTAAATGCATAGTGATCAATAAATAAGTGGGTTTACTTGTGAGGTTATATCAAATTTGAAATTAAATTGTTAATCTATTTTTACTAAGAGACAATTTGATTTATTATAAGATTCTGATAAATAACTTTGGTGGTTTAATTAAGATTCGATATTCTTAGCAATTCTATAAGATTAAGCTATGACAATTTATTGTGTTTACTATAAAGAGAATAAATTTGATTTATTGACAACTATCAATTTAGGTGGTAATGCAAAATAAATTGCAACTGATGGAATTCACTTATTTATCTCAATGGGATAATCAATTTAGGTATATAAAATATCTGTTGAAAATAAAGCAGTATTGATTTCTAATTTAAAAATGACTGGAGATATTTATGCATCTCCAATATAAAAGAATCTTTTATTTGTGGAATCAGATATAGAATTGACGATCATCTCATTTGAATACGAAAAGATGGCTATAATTTGGTTTACAGAGATCAATACTAATTATGATTAAAAGAATTTAATAATTTTTAGAGATCATTTTGCAAGAATTATAAAAACAAAAGATTAAGAAGAATATATAGCAACAGTATATTATTTTAAGAATTTAAATAACATATATTTAGAGAAAAAGATTAAAATAAATAATCATTCTGCATTAAAATTATCATAAATCCAAGTTAATAATTAATAAAATTTATTTTATATTGTTGGTTAACAAGCCTAATAATATAAGCTTCTTATATATAAGGTAGATGAGACAAGTATAAATTCTATGTTTTTAAGTCTATAATATACATCAACAGCTTAATTATCAGTTTCCAATAAATATTGTTTTATTACTGATTAAAATGCAAATACATAAGTGTAATAAAATTACTATATTACAGGAGATAATTTTGTTTAATCTAATTTGAAGGAGAACTATTAATAAGTTTAATATTCTAAATTAATCACTTTAATTGTTTAAATTAAGAGTGACACATAAGCTATTACAACCCAAGTAGTTCCAGCTTCAATTGTTAATAGAGGTGTTTCAATCATTTAGACTAAAAGCTCATTAAATTTTGAATATATAGTAGATGGTGCTCAAAAACATTGTTTAGATTTAGGTTAATCATGGTATAGTGGTTAAGTATTTGATATAACCTAAATTGGAGAATCAGAAAAGATTACTTTTGTTTAAACATTATAAAAATAAGTAGAAACTTTGAAATTCAGTCCTTATATCTAATAGTTGAGTTCTGAAAATTTAGTTTAATTGATTGACAATTCAATTGTGTTAGTAAAGATATCTGATTTGACTAGCATTGAATTTATGTTGGATGAAACATATTAGATAAATAAATTATTATTTATTCAAGATCAGTATATATTTGTTGAAACACAAAAAGAAACTTAAATTTACCTAAAAATCATAGAATGTAAGGATTCTAATTGCAAATTGTTAGAAGAAGAGTTACCATTTGCTACTAGTATTAATAAGGTTTTCCTTCATCAAAACAATTTCATCATTTATTCAAATCCTAATATATTTACATATGACACAAAAGGTGATCCCATCAAATTATCAGGCTTTGAACAATTCTACAAGTTTACTCTATTTTCATAACCATTTTTTGTTGAATTCCAACATTTAAAAAATGATGTATATTAAGCTATATCTGTGGATGTAAGAGGAAATGTATATTTTAATAATATAGAACTTTCTAGAACATCAAGTGCTAATTAAGTGTTCCCTTAAGATGTTGTTAGTTTATTAAAGTTGAATTAATTATATCTTGCTGAAAATTCTGTATGTGTGGGATTGGTTTTAAGAAAAGATGAGGTTATCATCTTATACAATAATGTAGCTACATTTTCATTTAAATTTGAATTTGATTGTACTACAAAGAAATTATGTGATATCAAGTATTATAAATTAAATGGTGTTTATTAATAATATGGAAAATGGATTTTGTTTAATATTTATCCAATTACATATTTAAATGAGAATATCTTATCTATGATCTATTGGGCACAAAATCATTATGAATTACTCTTATATGATCTTGAAACACCAAGTAGTAAAGAGAATCCTAAATTAGCCATTGCTCATTTGATTGCTCCAATTAGTGAGGAAGATCCTGGAGAAATGTATTAAATTTAGTCATTTGTATATAAATAAAATGGACAATTACACTTATTAGCTTCTGCAGATGATCCAACTATATTACAACATTATACATTAAAGAGATCTGCATAGGTTTGTACTACTGCCTAATAGACTAATGAAATCATCAAATTAAATCTATGTAATTCTATTTCAAATATCAATTCCAATTTGAATATCACTATTATAGAAGATAATCCAAAACCCCCTTCACCTCCAGATGATGATGATAAAAAGAGTTTCCCTATTTGGGCAATAATCTTAATTGTGTTAGGTGTATTAATAATTGGTATTGTTATATTAATTTGCTGTAAGATTAAGAGCAAAAATGAAGTTGATGATAATAAGAAAGTGTTATTGTTATGATTATTTACATAATTTAAATCATGTATATTCATTATATAATAAATATATATAATTGATTTCTACTTCTTTTTATTAAAAATTAATAATCCTTGTATTTTCCTTTATTGATAAATTAAGATCAAAGCAGAAATAATAGAGATTTTATAGTTTAAAATTAATTATTAATAATAAGTACTTAAAGTTCATTTCATTTTGATTAAGTGGATGTATTTATGTATATAGAATTAAAGACTTTTAAATTTTGTTAATGACATCTTGTTTCCTATTATTGAGAACTTGATATTGATTTTTATTTATAAAATAATTATTATTTATAATGCAAGAACTTCTTTTTATAAAGTAATTATATTATTGCAAAGTTATTAATTAATTTAAAGAAATACAGTGTATAATAATGATTGAAAATCATTTACGATGTTTATTTGATGGTCATGAGTATAGTCCAATTTTGGGATGTTGTAGGTGTATAACTTGTAATAATTTAAAACCATATTGTCAATATTGTATAATAGACTTTCATGCAGAACATTTAAAGCAATTATAACCATGGTCTAAAATTTCTGAATGGATTTAACAAAAGATTATCTCTCATAAAAGTATCACTAAATAAATTAGAGAAATAACAATATTGGCATAAAGTCTAGATGATTTGTTATATCCCTTGTATATCAATTAAGATATAAATTTATCATACTTAAATTTAACTAATTTGAATTTATTAATCATCAAATTAATGAAAATAGATATGATTGAACTATTGATCTTACCAAAATTAAATGATTTAATACCATAAATAGAAACTTTGAACAAGTAAATTAAAACCTTTGATTCCATTGTGTAATAAGATAACCATATATAATCAATAATCACTGTAATTGAGTAATAAGAAAATAAAATAGTCTAAAGGAATATAACATTAGATTCAAATCCTAATAATAATAAACAATAAAAAATTGAATTTAAAAATACTATTGAAAAATTGAAAATACTTTTCTCTAAATAAAATTTAAATAAAATTAAAAAAGTTATAGTAGAGAATGGTGGAAAAAGTGTTAGAAGTGGACTTGATTCTTCTGGATTAATTTTATGTGAACCTGAAATTCCAATTAACCTAATATCAAGATTTGCTTTTTAGATTTAAAAACATAAATGGGTTTGTATAGGAGTTTGTCATAAATCAATCATTTTGAAATAAAAAAATGAATTAAATCTTAACAAAATAGGACATGGGTAGTTAGTTCTTATATATTTAGAACTTATATGATAGAAAATTCTGGATTCACTTATTCTCATCTTGAAATTGAAAATAATAATGCTGAACACACATTTAGATTTTCAAATAATGATATCATTCTAATTGAAATACTTATGAATGATAGAAAAATTATATGGAAAAAGTTATAATCGAATCAAATATTATGGGTAAATTGCTATTTCTATACTAGAAAATGACATTAGATACTACCTTAGATTTACATCCATGTGTTCACATCTTCAATTCAAAAGTAACAATCATAGATGAATACTGAATTTTTATTATAAATCATATATAATTAAAATACAAAATTTATTATTAATAAATAATTTTATATAATGAAAATATATATGAATTTAATCATCATAAAATTTCATATATTTCACATTCTACAATTAAGGGCATTTGTTATCCAAAAAATAAATTACAATTAAAGGGTTATTAATCAACTTAATATGTCATTCCCAATTTACATTAACCTGATTAAAAGTTTTAACCAATTTGAATATCAAAACCCCCTCCAAATGTAGGACCATAATTTAATGAACAATAAATGGCAAACTTTGTTTTCGATTCTTTAATTGGGTAGATTTATTTATCTTTATAAGAGAAAATAAATGATGATTTTGTATGATCTTCTACATAAGTATTAATATTTGATTCCCATTTACATGGTGTATAAGCTCCAAAGACAACATCTTTTTTAGTTTTAAATATCATCAATAAATTTGATTTGTTATTAACTTTATTCCAGAAAGAATTTGAATTCAAACCATCTTTTGTACCCTAAAATATTAATTTAGTCATGCTAATCATCTTTGCATTTTTATTTATGATCATCTTCATCAAATCTTATAAATATTCATCTGAAACTAAAGTTGATTTGGTTATATCTATGAGTCCTAACATATAACTTCGTTTTATTGTTGAAAATAAATTCTAATATTTTTGTAAACATTAATCTATTTATATTTTTAGATCGTCTATTTGAAAGTTGTTTTATAATTATTCTTACAACTAATTTCTATGTTTTGATAAAATTTCATCTAAATAACCATTCAATCCATTGGTATCTCCTTAGTTCACTTCATTTAAATGTTAGGATAACTTCTATTCTATTTATTGATAGATATCTATTTGGCCATCTTATTGTGAATTGCCTAATTCTTCTAATAATTTTACAAATTGAGGATATTTAATTTTCTAATTATTATATATATATATGAATACTTGAATCATGTCAGTTTTTATTGTTATTCTAGTTTCAATAATTAAATCAACTTAACTTTTTGCTTTTATTATCACTTGATCAATATACATTTAAAGTTGCCTTAAGGACGATTCAAGATTTGCAAATTCCTGTCTCAACTCATCTCCTGTTAAATTGGCTAGATTCTAGAACAAGTTACTAAACTTGTCTTATGATGTCAATTTTTATATTAAAGCATCAGGAGAAGTTAATGCCTATAAATTAAGTATATGCATACTTTCTAAATTGATATTATTTATCCAAAATCGACTTTATTTGAATTGTCTTACAATAAAGAAATGCATTCTCCACAAGCTAATTTAGCTGAACCTTAATTTAGGATAATAAATTGATGTGACAATCCTTAATGAGATTAACAATATGTTTATTGTTTCATATCTATATTATAAATATATATTATTTATTATATATTAATATATTAGATATGAAATTAAATGATCTGGGTCAACTATCTAAATAAATCTGATTATCCTTATAGTTGTTAATCTATTCAAAAATCTTCAAAATACAATCGAAAATAACAACTTTCATATTATACGAGAATTATATTGTTCTCATAATTATCAATGATTCACCTTAATAATTCATTATTGAATGCTTATTTTTTTGTAAAATTTGAAATCATTTATTTGAATTAGCACAATGTATTAAATTCCCTTTTTATAATTTTAAAATACTCTAGATAATAATCAATTAAACCATAAATTAATGTCAAAATTTATTTATAGTACAATACTGTTTAATTCAACAAATTAAGTACTATGTAATATGATACTTAAATATTTCATAGACAAAAATATATCTATATTAATTAAATGATATGATTGTTTATTATAAAGATGAAAATCTTACAGAAAGACTTAATATACCTAATTTTAAATCTCCACATCTTCTATTTATAATATGGTTTTTCTAAATATTTACTGAAGTCTATAATTGCAACATTCTCGTGATTATATATACTCATAATTCTACTTTTTCACTAGTAACATAATTATCGCAATTACATTTATTAAATGATTATAATGTGACATTCGCCTTTATTGTTCACTTTATTTACTTTTATTCCTTAATTAATAAAGTAAAATTCATTACTTAATTTGAAGATATTTCAGTAATTTTAAGAAAATCATCTAACTTCAAAGATGAAATTAATGGATATACTAATTTCCTATAAAATTCAGAAATTAAATAGAAATCTCCAGGCTTGTCTTCTTTTATTATATATTTCCCAAATCTAACAATGTTTAACAAAATCAAATGTTAACCTCCAACTGATGGAGATTAAGCAAATGTAAGATCCAAATACTTTCCATTCTTCTTTTCAGGGTCATTGTATAAACAATTATAATATATAATTATGCTAGAATATTTATATATTTATTTTACTTTTCTTATAATAATTATTATATTAAATTCTTATTAAGTAACTTAAATATGACTAAATTACATTTATTCTTTAAGTAGTTCTTATTTTCTCATCAAATGAAATAATTCAAAGGAAATATAGAATTGAACCTCCCTAATAATTTTTTGGATTTTTTCCAATAATTTTAAGAATTTCTAAAATAGACTATCATTGTGAAAATTAAAATGAACTTTATGTTTAACTATATTAGAATTTTTATAATAAATAATCACATTAATCGTCTTATTATTAAATCCAGACTTCATTATTTAGGAACAAAATAAATTTATGTTTAAACTCATTATTATATTTTTAATTCTAAAAATATTTATAATATCTACAAAATATACTTTTCTAAATCATGCGTAATACAATATAAAACCTAATAACCATTAGCTAAAAATTGAAATAAATTTAAATCAAATATTTTAATGAAATAAGATTCTTCCACCAAAAGACCATATGAAAAAGTCTCAAAAATAAAAAGACAGAACCTAGTTAAGCTAGTGTTCCATCAGGGAATTAAAATAAAACATGTATTATTTAATACTAAAAATAGGCTGCCAAATAACTCAAAATAAACTATGCTGCTGCAAAGACTGTTATTAGTCAGCATAGATGCAATGTTATTCTACAGAATATACAATATAAGTCCAACCAAAGGTGTGGATTTTAGAAAATAAATAATACTAACAGATCATTCAGCTTAATATCAAAATTAGCTGGAGAAATCGTAAAAGCTACTGACTATACCATACCCGAGTCTAAGAATGTTTGAGATTTACAAATTTTTATTTCAAAAATTCTTTTTTTGACTAAAGAATTCAATCCTCTTGTAAACAATATTTTTCATATTAATTTATAAATAATAAGAATAATGTTCTCGAACTAAGAAGTATCTTTTTAATTGCTATGTGAATAAAAATGCAAGAAGAAGACTTAATATATTCAACAGAAATTATACATTTACTTATCCGTGTCATTCTACAGATTAACCATATTTGAAATTACTACTTTCAAATTAACATTAATATAACTTCATTTGTAGTGTTTTAACTTCTTCCTTTAGAGTAATCTAAAATTCATCTTTAAATAAAAAATACAAGAATTGAAAAGAGCATTCTATTTTAAAGTAATAAATTCATTATATTAATTAATGTAAAACCCTAAAATATTTTCTTAGTGAAGAATACAATTATTATTATTAATTGTCAAAATAGATAGCTGAATTGTGAATTAAGAACATTTACAATTTTTTACTCAATCACATATGAATAAAAATTCATTGAGTCTGCTGTTAATTTGTAAAAATATTTAATTTTTTAATTTTTTAATTCTGATTGTAATTACAAATTATACAATTATGGGAAATTATTCAATTGATTTTAAATGAAATTAACTTGACATATAAGCAAACATTATATTATGAATATTATTGAAAAATAATCAATAAATAAGTAAAATCTCATTAATTACACAATTATATTAAGATGTCTCTATGAAATCAATCTATCTATATGAAATCAATCTATCTCAAGAAATTAGATATTTCAAGTAGAAATTGCTTTGAAATTTGTATATTAATAATGATTAGACAATATTTAATAGAATTCTTTTCTTAAAGAATAAGTAATAAAGTTGATAGAAATTGATTAATCCAAAAAAAATAAAATTAATTTAAATGGGTCCCTATCTTACAACACCAAACACTTAGAAAGAGACATATAAGGAAGAAAATGATTAATTCATCTTTGCTGCAACCCATATGTAAGGTAATATAATTGTCTAATATGATGAGGTTGGAGAAACACAATGGAGGATGCTCACATTTCAAATTTAGATATCGAGCCAGGAGTATCTTTATTTGCTGTATTTGATGGTCATGGAGGCAAAGAAGTAGCTATCTATGCTCAAAATCATTTTCAAGAAGAATTATTAAAAAATCTGAATTACAAAAAGAAAAACTATAAACAAGCTTTAATTGAGACATTCATGAAAATTGATGAATTATTACTTCAACCAGAAGGCCAAGAAGAATTAATAAAAATTAAAGGAAGTGCTGATGGTAAATTTTTAAAAATCATTTGTTATAGAATTATAAGCCGGAACAACAGCTAATGTTGCTTTGATTGTTAATAAAACTATCTATCTAGCTAATGCTGGAGATTCTAGAGCCCTGCTTTGTAGAAACAATGTTAATTATGATTTGAGCAAAGATCATAAGCCAGATGATGAAAAGGAAAAAAAAAGAATTGAGACAGCTGGAGGTTTTGTGTCAAATGGAAGAACAAATGGTAAAATTTAGTATAATAAAGGAAATTTATCTTTGAGTAGAGCCATTGGAGATTTGGAATATAAAAGAGACGATAGATTTAGAATGTAGGAATAAATAATTATAGCAGAACCAGATGTTAAAGTGGAAGAAATTCAAGCAAATGATAAGTAATACTTGTATTGCTAAAGTATAGATTTTTATTAATGGGATGTGATGGAGTATTTGAAATTTGGAATCATCAATAAATAATAGATTATGTTAATTCAAAGCTCAAGTAAGTAGTGACGAAAGAAGATATTTAGATTGCAGCAGAAGGATTACTTGATTCTATAATTGCAAAGGATACTTCAAGTATTAATTATAACTATTATGAAAGATGGCACTGGATGTGACAATATGACGTGCATCTTAGTATACTTTAAGTAATGAGTTTATATAAGATAAGATGCTATTAAATATTCTTATTTTTTATTCTATATTGTTGATACTCAACTTTATTATGTTGTTCTTGGACCACCTCTAACTTTTTATGTTGTAGGTCTTTCATTAGTGGTTTCATTTTATGGATTGTTGTTCTTTCTTCTTTCATCTCTATTGTTATCTCTATCCTCTCTTCTATCTCTATTGTCTCTGTTGTCTCTATTATCTCTATTATCTCTTCTGTCATCTCTTCTATTATCACCTCTTCTATCTTCTCTTTTGTTATCTCTATTATCTCTGTTATCTCTATTATCTCTATTATCTCTGTTATCTCTATTATCTCTTCTATCTCTATTGTCTCTGTTGTCTCTATTATCTCTGATATCTCTATTATCTCTGTTGTCTCTTCTATCTCTATTATCTCTGTTGTCTCTGTTGTCTCTTCTGTCTCTATTGTCTCTGTTGTCCCTGTTGTCTCTTCTATCTCTGTAATCTCTACTATCTCTATTATCTCTGTTGTCTCTTCTGTCTCTGTTATTTCTCTCGCTCTCATTTCTTGGTCTTCTGCTTCCGCTTCTTTATCTATCATTTCTTTCTCTAGTTGGTTGGACTTGATCAGCAGGTAATGGTTCCTAATATAAAAAATTAGTTATATACAAGGAATCCGGGCTCTTTTCTGTCTTATTCAGTTGGTGTCTTGGTTAATTTGATTTGTAGGGAAGCCAAATTTTTAGTGACGTTAACTTTTACTAATCCTTCTTCCAATGGTTCATATTCTTCATTAATCTGGACAGGTTAGATTTTGTTTATTTAATATATTCCAGCAATTCTTCTTCTTACAACTTCAGCAATGATGACAGCTTTGGAGATTGCATTTTCAATAGCTGTGATGAAGATTGTATCTTGAACAGGAGGCTGATCTTCTCTACGAGTACCTTAGAGAAGCCATAAAGCTTTTCTGACTTGACTTGACAATTGAGCTTTGGTAGCAACTCTAATCACATTGAGATCAGGCTTTTAATCCTCAACAACAATCCTCTAATACTTTCTTTTTGTGGCCATATTAAATATTAATACAAATCTTTTTATTGAGTAGCAAAAAAACCTGTGTAAAATATATATATATATTATCATTTTTCTATTCTCATTCCTTTATACCACATACAATCAGCAACTCTGCCATCTTTATAAATATACTTTCCTTTGCCATGACGCTATCCATTCAACCATTCTCCAAAATATAATTTACCATTATGGTATTCCACCCTCCCTTCTCCAACTTGTTTGTCTAATTCAAAACTAAACTTACATAATTTTCATTTTACTTCCCAATAAATATATTTCCATCTGGACTTATCAGAGTTCCTCTTCCATGCCTCATTCCATTTTTAAAAGACCCTTCATAGCGAGTTCCATCAATATTAACTTGCATACCCTCCCCATCTAATTAGTTATCAACAAAAGTTCCTTAATAATAGGATCCATCAGGATATATCATCTTTCCAAATCCTAATTTCTTCCCTTCCAAAAATTACCCTTCATAATAGAGTCCATTAGGCCATTTTTATTTTCCAAATCCATTTTATTTATCGTTCTTCCAATTTCCATCATAAACAACACCGTCGCTGTTAGTAAATACACCATGTCCATTAGCCTTATCATGTTTCCATTCTCCTTCATACACATCACCTTCGCAACTAATATATCTTCCAAAACCATTACATTCATCATTTTTCCACTCTCCATCATAAATTGACCCTAATAATTTTAACATTTATTAATATACCATCTTTCCATATCAATTTCCCCCATCCTTACCTCTTCTATTTAAACAATTCACCTATATAAAGACTCTCTAATCATTCACTTAATAATTACTGTCTGACAATGTTAACTAATACACCTTTTTCCTATGAGATCTATCGCTTACATTGATAGATAAATCAGAAATATAGCAATTGAATAATGATCCAATTTTCTGTTCAATATCTGTATTCTTATGTAAAAAATCTTCAATTATTTGCTTATCCTCGTACAAGTCTAACCATTTAACTCTTTTCCCTTCAGACCATTCTCCATATTTATATTCACCAGAGGAAGTTTAGTACAACCCAATTCCGTGTTGTTTTCCTTATTTCCATTCTCCAATATACTTTCGTTCGTCATTCCAAATAAAAGTTCCTAATCCTTATTTTTTATCATCCATGTAACTATTGTAATTCTATTTAATTACCCTCCTTCATATGATCTACCATCAGCCCAAATTGTTTTGCCTATCCCCCACATCTTATTATATACCCAATCTCCTACATAATGTCTTCCATCTATCCAATGATATTAACCATATCCATGTATGTCATCCATTTCGAATTCTCCTTCAAAATAAGATCCATCTTGGAAGACTAACTTACCTTTCCCATTTTTTTTCCCTTCATAATATTCTCCTTCATAAGAGGCTCCATCAATCCATGATTCCTTCCCATAGATATGTTTTAAATTATTTTTCCAATAACCAACATAAGTAGCACCTTATTAATAATGATATTCTCCATAGCCATAAATTTCCCCTTCATACCAATAACCACTATAAATATCTCCATTCTAATAAATTTTCAAACCAAAACCATGCTTTTTATCATTCTTCCACTGTCCTTCAAAAACCGATCCTAATTTGCTTAAACAACTTTATTACTGTCTGATAATTTAGCAATACCTAAACCATGCTTCATCTCATTGAGTATTTGCCCATTATATTCAATTCCATCTGAAATGATGTGTTAAAAGTTTTAATTGGCTTCTAATAATTATGAGATTTTCTATGAAGTATAAATTTTCTCCATTTTTTGATTAAGTAAATGTTCTAAGTCTTCTTGTATGATAGTTTTTGAACTCTAAACAATTTAATTATTCTCAATAACACACTCTATTATCTCGCTATCAATTTTAATTATTTTTCCAACTATTCTATGATCTTCCCAATATCCTTCAAAAATAATACCTTTTTTAGATTGGTTAAATTACCATTTGGATATATTTATATTCCTTTGCCATGTCTTTAATTGTTTTACCATTCTCCCTGATATATGGAATCTAATAATTCAAATATCAAATACACCATCTCCTAAAATTACTTTCTTGTAAATAGAATATTCTGATTCCTATTTAAATGATTATGCTGATTGTTATGATTAACAATTTTGAAATTCTTATCTAGACATTAATGATAAATTAAATTATAACTATCTATTATAAATTCAATTTATTCTGGATGCTAATTCAATTATATTGTCATTTTATTTGAGTTTTTCCAAATTTTTGAAACCCCCTAGTTTTTCAAATATTTATTTTGAATTCTCATTCATAAATAAGTGAAGTACAGCTTATAAGGCTAAATAGATTGCTTTTGGATCATAGATTTCTTTTAAGAAGTCCACCAAGAGATTAATTACTCCATTATTGATCAAGTCTCCATAAAAAGAAGGATCGCAATTCACAATATAAGTAGACACAAAATAGCCTAATTCCAATTTCATTTTAAGATCTGATTTCTCATACTATTCATAAATGCCTTGAAAGAGCACTTTCAATTCATTATGAAATGGTTGATGTGTAGCTAAATTAGAGAATGTAGAATAGACTTTGACCTAATGATTAGAGTTCTTGATTCTAATTAATTCATCCACTACGGGATAATCAAGTAATAACTATATTATAAATCATGTTACATACAT
This sequence comes from Paramecium biaurelia, assembly GCA_000733385.1. Lineage (NCBI taxonomy): Eukaryota > Ciliophora > Oligohymenophorea > Peniculida > Parameciidae > Paramecium > Paramecium biaurelia. The sequence continues at coordinate 33,010 of JPFL01000115.1, forward strand.
CAAGAACATCATTGGATGAATGAGCTGAGAGATAGTTGATAAAATTAATTGAATGGTTTGGGTGAGTAAATAATTTGAGACAAAGACCTCTGTAAATAGTTAAGAATTATGGACAATATTCATCTGTAATCATATAACTTAATCCATTTACACTTTCAAATCTAATGCAATAAAATATAAAATCTAAGATTTTTTGCAAATTTTCATTTCTAAAGTTGTAGCAAAAGTTCTTTATAATAGAGGCTGCTAAATTCATAATCAATTCTGAGTTCTATCTTTTCAAACGATGTAGGAATGCTTCGTCAAAATTTGAATCAAGTAGAATTCGATCACAGGCTTATTCTTCAACTGTCATATTAAATATCAATTCAAAAACTCTATGTACGATGACTTCATATTTTGATTTAATAAGAATGTTGATTTATTGTAAGAAATTACCATTACCATAATCCAATAAATAATTTACACAACCATCTGCAAGTGTTAAGTTAATTAAAATCCATAAACTGTTATTTGTTAACTCCACTGTGTTGACATCATCTGCATATGTTGGAGAACAATATTTTATCAATTCAGTCAAAATATTATCTTAAATAAATAAAGTTAGTTACTTTTAATAGAGGTATAGAAGTTGTTTATGTGTTCTTGAATCTTCATTGTAGCCACCTTCATACTTAATATTTTAATTTGTGAGAGAACCTAAATGTAATTTATGTCGATGTACTAGGGTATTTCGTTCTGGAAATAACTTGTACTCCTCATATAATTATTATAACTTTTGAGCAATATCTGAGATTGTCAATTCTGATTCAAATAATTAATTTAACTCTTCAATTCAAAATAAATTTATTTACTTTCATTAAATGGATTACTTTCATAATCATAGTTAATATTTGTTACAATCCTTTTCTTTTTAAAGATTTCTTCTCTAGCTAATTTTTGAATTGAATTTCTAAAATACTCCCTCTTTAATTTAAGCATTAATTAATATAATGAATATTTCATTTAATGATTTGAAATTTGTACATTAAATAGGTCAGACCCTTAATCTTGAAGAGAGGTATTCAATTTATTTATACAAATAGAATGAGATTACAATTAGCAATACTCAAAATCTAAGAACATTATGTTTTTGACGAAGTCCTATTTTGGGGTAGAGTTGAAGGAGTAGAAAAAGATTATTACATAGCTCTTGGAATTCAATATAAAGGATAGTATGAATTCCCATTAAAGAAATTCTTTTGGAGGTATAAACCCCATCTATTATTAATAAAGTTCCAATAATTATCATTTTGCTGAATTACCAAAATATAATGAAGAATTTGCCTAAAGGGCTGAAACTTTAAGAGAGCCCTTTACTGGATAGCATGAACACATAGTATTTAGAACAGATGAAGAAATTAATTTTGAAGACTCACTAGAAATTCCTGCGTAACTGCCAGCTAAAAATTTTTCAGAATTAGAGAGATTATCATATATAGTTTAATCTATTGAATTTTAATGTGCCTCAATTCCTATTGGATCATATAGATTAACCCCAACTCATGAATTGATCAAGACAACATTTAAGGGTGTCACTGCAGAATTGAAAAATTATTAACACTTTAGATAACCTATAAGAAAGGATAAACAAGATCTCATAGGTTTGCCATATTATTATCATTAATAGCTCGTGATGAAGCACTATATAGACCTGACTTTTTAGATTCTTTAGTTGATGATACACCACATAATTAATGGTCAGTCTAGACTGATTCCACTAATAGAAATGTAAATTCATAAATTAAAAATTTAGATTACAATTAGAAACTTAATATGGCCAGGTTATTTAAGTTACAATAATGACTATACATTTGGATATGCTTATTTTGGGGATGGAATCAAAAATTCAGATTTTGAATTTTTATTATGATTTCCAACAAATAATATATTTTGTTATGTGTTTTATTATTATTATTATTATATAGGTCAATGTCCTAAACATTGATTGATTGCTTCTGAAGCATGTAAATTTACTTATTAAGCAACATAATCATAATAGGCTCTTGATCTGTGTGTATAAAATCCATAGATTTATGAACCTAATATCATTGATCCAACGAATCTAATATATTTACTATAAATACCTTGGTCCTGTTCTCAAGTATGTAAATCTTCTAAACACAAAGTATGATAAAATTGCTGTTCCAAATCCTAATTTAAACCCTGAGCTCTCCTCTTATTATAAATCCAAGAAGGCAGTCTTGATATTTTAAACATCATGAATGTCATATTAGAAATCTTTTTCTGCACTCATTATTAATAAATATATATATTAATATATTTATACACTACAATATATTTCATTTAACAATATAAATGAGAATCTTCAAAACACTACAAACATTATTAAGAGTAAACTACATATCATCTTACTTAAATTTTACATCTTAAAGGATTTATTTATCAAATCCAAAAATAAAAAGGATTCTTCTTTCTCAAAATCTTAATAAATAATATAACAATTATATCAAATATTGGTGAGATTTATATAGATTTTGAATGCTAAAACTATAAATTCTTCAACTTATGCAAATTTACTATAATCTAAATTTATTTTATATATTGTCAAAATTGATCTATATGATGATACACTATTAGTTTCATCTGATATTTTATATATTTCATTTTATAATTTTCCTATATGCAATATTAATAATAATAAATAGATATAAATATTATTTCACACTTAATCACAATAATGCTATTACATAAAATATTAGAAATGGTGAGTTTTAAACAGACTTTAGATGAATTTTCTATCCTTAAGATCAGATCCTTAGACTAAGTAATGCTCAATAAATGGAAAATTCAAACCTTATTCAGTCTATTTTTAAATTTTAAGTAAATACTTAGACACCTTCCTCATTTAAAGATGGTAAGGAAGAAATGATAAAATCATTAATAATTTTCTTGAAAGTCTCAAGAACCATTTTACTTTTACTTTGATCATGATCATCAAAGAAAAATTTAATAACCTTCTTATCATCAAATTTATTTGAAGCTTGTCTCATGCTTGGACTAATTAATAAATATAACTTTATTTGTGTACCTTGGGTTACGAATAGTATTCTAATTTTTGAGGGTTGTCTCTATTGATTTTAATAGTCCACCAAAATAAGGAGTAGAAATCTATTCTAAAACATTTTTTGGTTTGGATAAAAACTTATTTTCTTTTTCACGATCCAAAAATACAAACAAATGATTTTCACAATTATCAGAAAGACCCATCAAATTGAAATCACTTTCTGTAAGATTGACTCCAATGATGATTGGAACTGGTGATTGAATCATAGTTAATAATAGTTCAGGTAAATTATAAATGATTCCTTGTGTCCATTCTAATGGACGAACTAAGTGATGAAAAAAATGACTAAATAATGTTAAATATTTATACATGATAGATGTAAGGACGTTACTTTTTTCACAGACAAAAATAATTGAGATTTCATAGATCATTGCTAAGAATATAGTTAAGATTTCATTGTAATTTAAAACCTAAAAAGTGACATTGGCACTCCATATTCTCAATTCAATATCCAATTATAATTAATTTGGAATTCTATACTTTAGAGTACCTGCAAGTGTTTAGACTTCTAATTATTGATGTCCTAACATTGGTTTGATTGCTTAGATTACATTTAAGAATTTAGTTAACTCATCTTGAAATTCCTATATTTAAGATATTAACATATAATATACAAGTATAATCTATTAACCATCAACTTCTCTAAGAACTTCATATTCTTCAGAATATTTCTTCAAATATCTATCAGTTCTATTGATTTTAATTAAATCTAAAAATATTGTGATTAATTTATTACTGATAATAGAAATAAGTAAATCTTAAAATAATTCATAAAATGGGAAATAAGTTAGAAAGCAATAAGTTTTCTTGTATTTCCAGAAAATTCTCTTTTTTCTATTTTCAAATGTTAATTTAATATGATCAGGAGTAGTTTCAATGAAATCATAAACAGATAAACAAATTCCATAGAGTAACTTTTCAGGATTGGCTTGATTCTTTAAATTATGATTGATATGCTCTGTAAAATCTTCAGTGGTATCTTGATTTTTTATAGTAAATAAGGAAAATTTGTCCAATAATTCGTATTTATTACCTGAATACATGATTCTGAAATAATGAATTTTAGATACTCTTTTAATTTTCTAAATGAATCATTGACTTTGATTTTTTCAACTTGATTTCCAAAAGGATAAACAAACCCATTAATAATGTCTTCATAAACAGAACTAATAGAAAGTGGATGATAGTTACGTGTTTATAGAATCACTTTTAAACAAAATATTGGCAGGTAGAATACCTTCTTTAATATTAGGATCATTGTCAAATTCTAAGAATTCTTTCTTTTCACAACCCATAATATAAAATTTTTCATATAATTTATAGGCAGGTTATTATAAAGCAGAGACTTCCATAGTTTCTACTCTATATTCTTCAATAGATTCAATCAATTATTATTATTTTCCATCTGAATTTCTACGTTTTTGTATTTCTTATTCTTCTGTATGTTCACAATCAATAATAGTTGATTTATTATTCTAAAAATTGAACAGTAAAGACTTTCTAAATGAATTATTTCTATCTCCAGTTACTTGACCCTAAATGATATGAATTAATAATATTACAATTCTATTAGTTTTTTCAGGAATTCTTTCCTTAATAGCATCAATTAACTTGGAATTAGTTAAGCCATGTAGATATGTTTATGATTTTTTTACACTACTAATAGGTCCACTCTATTGTCGTTAGAGAGCTTAATTAATATCAATCTTAAGATCAAGTTTTGGTATTTTTTTGATTTCTTATTTTGAAGGGGAAACTTAATTTAGTATTTATTACTTAACATTAGTACAATCATTATCAGATTTCTGAATATTTTTGGATGCACTATTAAATTATTAATCTTATTTTGAGGATAATTATTTTGATTCTCTATTAGGGACTTCTGTTTATGTTTGTGTAAATTGAGTATGTAATGTAGGTTTTGAAAGAAGCTTTTTTATTTGATCTTTCAAATTGGCATTATCTTTATCAAGATCTTGATTTCTTTTCTATTCAAATTATAATTACTATAGATTGTAGTGTAAAAAATTACTCTTTTTAATTATGTAATGGTTTGTTTGAGATGATCAATATGTTTTTGATTAGTCTTGATTAATTCATCCATAATTTTAATTTTCTTATCTTTATCGACTGGAGAGGGTTGAGAAATCTGCATATTGTATTATAATTAATTAATTAATCACATTTTATATATGGATTAGCAATTATCTGGTGTGCTCATAAAAAGAGATAAATGGAAGGCAGAAAGTAAAGTGACAAAGTGTGAACATTGTGATAGACAATTCTATTATTTATTCAGAACCAAACATCATTGTAGAAAATGTGGATTAGTATTTTGTTCAGAGTAATATAATCTATATTTATGAAATAGATGTAGTAGTAACTTTATAGATGGAATTCATTTTGTATAAAACACAGAGAAGAAAGTAAGATTGTGTGGTGTTTGTTATGATTAAGTATTAAAATTGTTGAAAGCATAAGGATATAAATTAGAAAATACATTTGAAACCAGAGTTGTCAGTGTTTCTATTGATAAGGGATAATTGAATTTATCAAGAAGAGAGTCTATTAATAAATTGGATGATCAATCTTATACTATATCTAGATCATAAACTACTTAAGTGAGTGAAGAATAGGAGGATAATATAATTAATGATTAAGAATTTAATCCTGAAATAATCTAAGTGAGTATATAAAGTTATTTTCCACCTGAAGAATAAAACAAAAATAAAGAATCAGAATTATTGAAATCTTAATTATCACTTTTAAAAGAAAAATGTTATTAATAAATGGAAAATATTTGTGATCATAGTCTAAAAATATTTATTTAACCTTAACGTAATCATGAAAATTATTTTGATGGTCTTAAATCAACTACAATTGAATTTGTTAAACGAGCAGTGGAAGACATATAATTTTCATCTTTAAATTCTGATCCATTAGATATTACTTGTTATGTAAAAACTAAATTACTTCCATACAAAGATTATTCATTAACTTGTTATTTTCCAGGAATTGTTATTAGAAAGAATATAGCATTGAAAAGAATGTAAACTGAACTCTATAAACCTCGTATATTGATTATTCATGGAAATCTAGATTTCATAGAAGAGACTCAATAATTTGATGATTTTATTTTAAAAGAAAAAAGAGTACTTTAAGATTATATAGAGAAAATTAAAGAGAATTTTAAACCTACAATTATTATTGTTGAAAAATCTGTTAGTAAAGTTGCATTAGATATTTGTTGTAAATTTAATATTACAGTTGTTTAAAATGTTAAAATCCATTAATTAAGAAAAATAGCCAAATGTACAGGTTCTAAGTTTGTACGTCTAGATAAATTAGATGGTTATATACAAAAAGAGACATAAGTAACTGGAAATTGTGAAAAGATTTTCTTTCGTAATTTTCCAAGACCAAATCATGATAAATAAGATGTAATTGGAAAAGATAATACATTAATGTTTATTGAAACAAAAGATGGTAAGAATGGAGTTACAATAATGTTATCAGGATCACAAGAAGATTTATTATAAAAATTGAAATAATGCATTGTTGGTTGCATGAGATTAGGTAAACATTTTGATGTTGAAAGACATATTATACTTTGTGAATAAAAATTAAGATAAAATAAATAATTCAATTTTTGTGTTGGTGATTTTACAAAGTTCTTATTTGAAAAGGTTAATCTCAAAGAAGTAATTAAACCAGATCTAGCATATGTAAAAATTAATTATGCTAGAGCAGATATTCACAATTTTAATGATATCAAAGATATGAATGCTTTATTAGCTTATTAAAAAGAGTTTCCACCTCAAAAAGATAAGGTGGTTGACTTTTTTGCTGATATGTGTAATATGCCAACTGAAAAACCTAAAGCTTATTATCATTCAAATGATGATATGTCTATAGGTGCTTTTATTATTTTAAAAGTTGCTAATTTATAATTCAGATGTGAATATTGTAAATTACCAAGGAATAGTCATGTTTCTATTTATTATAATGCTGGAAAATATGTTAAATTTAGTGTAGATGGATAAATGAATCAAATAAAATAAATAGTGTTACAAAAGGAATAATCATAAGTCTAATAAAGTGATGAGAATAGAACATTTCTATTGAAAGACTTACCAAGTATAATTAAACAGAATCATTAAAATGAAAAAATATAAATTGAAACTTATTTTGAATGTAATCTATGTATGTAATAATTATCTGATAGAGTAATCTTAAGTTAGAAATATTTAGAGTATTCTTTTTTAAGATTCTTGCAATAATTATTCCTTACTTAAAATATTACTACAAATAATAATTAAAATACAACATCATGTAATCACATTCAAATTTAAAGAGTGTATTCATATTATGGATATTAGATGAAAGTAATGGTAGGTGAATTTGATTTCTATTAAACTACTTTATTGAATTTCTCTGATAATTCATTAAATGATTATCTAAAGATTTGGGAATAAAATTATATAAGATAACTTAGAGATGAATTGATGAATAAATTAAATACTTTTGGAATTACATTGATCAATCAAATACCAAAATCATTAGCTAAGGGAGAAATTGATTTACTTATAAAATCAATTAAATAATTGAAAGAGGAATGCGAGAAGATTCTAGCTGATACATAATATCTTTCTATCTTTTAAGTTCTCAAATAATCCTAAGATTTTGGACTTCAATATAAGAATATTATGCAAAGTATTTAAGAACATAAGAAGAAGAAAGAATTGAATCCAGATTTTAAAAATATCATACAGAATGCTGCTGTCAATTTAAAGAATCAAGATTCAATCTTAACTAATAATACTAATACTATTAAAACTACTTATGAATTAGAGAAAGTTGATTCAGGAAACAATTTAAATGAAGTCAAGTAGTATCATTCAAATTAAGAATTAGAAGATCATCATCTTCATTCTGGATAAAAAAATTCTTTGCAAGAAATTGAAGAAGTAAATAATAGAGCAAGTTCTGGAAAGACTGATTTGACTGATCTAATTATACCTCCTCATTATTGTCCTGAATTAGACACATAATAATCTCCTTTATTTGTTAGAAATCATAAGAGAAATGGATCTGAAATTCATAATAATTATGTCATTAATTTAGTTGATGCAAATTAATCATTACAATAATCCATTCAAAAAACCCATCAGGATTCTAATAAAGATCTTGATAATGTTAATATAAACTAATCTAATAATTATATTCCTACTATAGATATCAATCAAAATAATAACTTTTAAAAAGAATGGAATATAAGTTCATTCCTTGCAGAATAATAAAAATTGATTAAGTCTCAAATGATTTATGTAAATATATATAATTTAATTAGGAATTTGTTCCAATCTATGAAAATCAACCCTTATCCTATTTATCATTTACACTCAATCATCCGAAATACATCAATGAAATTTATCAAAAAGAAAGTAATTACCTTCATTATAAACTTAAGATTTTGGAATGATTGAGTCTGTACAAAAATCATCTGAGTAGGCTAAATTATTTTTCTAATAATTATTATCTCCAAAAGAATAGAAATAAGAAGTTGATAACATTAGATATATGAGTGTTGACTTAGGTAATAATAATATAAATCAATAATAATAAATATATTAAAAATAGGATAATAGAGACATTTTTGTATTGAAAATCAATTATGATGTTGAAAAAAAGAATGAGAAATCTAATAATTTGATATTGCAATAACAATAATAACAATTTTAAAACAACTTGCCCGCTTAATTTGATGAAACTCAAAATCAACAAGAAAAATCATTACCATTAACTAATCAATAGTAATTCATACCTACTGCCCAGGCTAGAAAAAACAAGTGGATTGACATTTTAATCTACTTTCCAACTTAATTTGAGGCTCTTAGGTTATTAGCAGGAATCACTCTTGCATAATTCATTAAATCTATCTCATCTACAAATATTTGGAGTGCATCTGGAGGTAAATCTCAATCTAAATTCTATAAATCCAATGATGAGCTATTTGTATTCAAAAAATTAGAATAAGACAAAGAGTTTATGATGTTTAAACAATTTGCTTTAGATTATTTCAAACATATGTACAGACATTTTTATGAATCGAAACCTTCTCTATTAAGCAAAATCTTTGGAATGTTTGAAATTAGAGATAGAGGCTAAACTGAATATTTTTTAGTTATGGAAAATCTATATTTTGGAATGGGGGATCCATCTAATCTTTTGGTTTACGATCTCAAAGGAAGTGAAACTAATAGACTAGAAAAAAAGAAGAAAGGAGTACTTTTAGATACTAATTTCAGAATTGATAGAAATTCAGAACCTATCCCTATTCTCAAAGAAAATTATAGATATAATGATAGAGCATTCTAAGTATTCATTCATATTCAATGTAGATCGATTGTAAATTCCTAAATAAATAAAATGTTATTGATTATTCATTATTATTGATCATTGACTAAAAGTAAAAGAAACTGAGAATGGGTATCATAGATTATTTAAGATTCTATACTTGGGATAAGGAAACTGAACATTATTTAAAATATTTATTAAAGGGAGGAATGGTATTTATATTCATTTTAACCTTAATTTATAGGTTCCTACCATTGTTAATCCTGGAGATTATAAAAAAAGGTTCATTAATGCAATATTAAAATATTTTATACCAGTGTGAATAATATTAATTATTAATACTTTTCTTTCAATTATATTAGTAAAAATTTGTCAATATTTCTGATATTGTAATCCATTCTATTCTATAACTTATGACATTTCAAATTATTTCCATCATTATAATAAATAATTTAAGGAATTTATTCGATCATCAATTACTCTTTGAAACCAAGATTCCCTTGGTATAATATTAAACTTAGTAATAATTATTGCTTAATTAGGGTTTGCTTTTACATTATATAAAAATATGTTGAATGATCTTTATTTCCAAATGTTTTCAATATTCTTGATCATCATTAAAATATATTTGGTTATTTAATCATACTTTAATTTTATACTTTTAAAAAATTATTACATATTATTCTTACTCATTCTAAAATTTTCTTAGATTCAAGTTAGGTAAAAATTTCATAAGCATAATTTTCTTATAATAATATTTTTCAAAGTATTGAATTAAGAGAAAAATAGTTCATTCTACCTTTATAAGGTAATATGTTAACATTTTTAGAGCCAAGAATATGTAAAATTTAATATAATTTAAGTAGAATATTTTTTATTATCACTTAATTCCTTAACCACCCTTTTGGATAATCTCCAAGGAGAGGACAATAGTCTTTTCTAATGTGCAATAATCGCTAAGTGTTTTATTTGGATCCAAAGTCTTTTTATCTAAACGTAAAAAGATGAGTTCTGAAGGTTTCTCAATTACTTCTGAAAGGATTTATACTACTTCTTGAATTGGAGCATTGAATGGGCATTCAACAACATAATTTTTATTTAGTTTTGAACATTCAACCATAATTTTTACATCTTTTTCTTGCTAACTTGTATTTAAAAATTCGCTCATCTAATGTTACAAACTTTTAATAATTATTAAAAAATTAAATACATATGTCATTTAATATAATAGAATTTGTGAGAATCTAATTTTGGCCCATACATTACTGTAAAGAGCCTAAAATGATAAAAAAAAGAAATTTAATAGTTATTTATATAACTTTGTTTCCGTAAAACATTATAATTGGATTGAGATATATAACCGAATAAAACGTTATTCTAATATATGACCAAGACTTTTAAAAATTAGGATAAATTTATTATACTTATTCACAAGATATTTATAATAGCAATTTTTGTAGAAATATTGTTGTCAGAAAATTTGTACTTAGGCATTGGATTGCATTTAAAATCTGGTGTTAAGAGGCGCAAAAACGAGGGCAGTAATAAGGTGGGGGACCGCTGGAGCTGTTGTCGAACTGGCAACCATTTTTTTATTTTATTATTTTTTTTATTTAATTAATTTAATTCTATAGTTCCAATTTCATATAGCCATTTCTTTGATAAATAGTTATTCTTTCTGAAAGAATAAAAATGCCTTGTTTCTATGTTCCCCTCTTTTATTTCTAATTCCATTAAAATCCTTTTGTTATTTTCATATTTCATAATTTTTTACTGTTGTTTAAAATTCTTTTATAGTGTTTCGACAATATCCATCTTTTTCATTTAGCTTTTGATTTCATCAACTTTTATCTATCTGCCTCTTAATCTTTCTATTCTACATCTTTTATTTATTTAATTATTCATTCATCAATTAGAAATTTTCAGTCACCTTAACATCAAATAATTTTATCTTTATTCGTTACCATTATTTTCTCATTTACAAGATCCTTTCATCTTTTTTTTCGGGTTCCTTCTCTTTCTAAAACAGTTTCAAACTCTTGTCTTCATTAAGTAAATTTCAATTTTTATATGATATTAATATAATTGTTTATCATTACAGAATGTATTAATTGGAGTATATTTGTATTCTTTGATATTTTATTCTCTTTAATTTGTTGTGCTCTATCAAATATAGTAATCATCTATATCTGTTCTTTTAAATATATTATATTTAATAACTTATTTATTGATAGTCTTTTTTTAATTTAGTTAATTTGAATTAGGAATCATTATCTTGAAGAACTTCTTAAAATTACAATTTATATATAATTATAGGATTATCTCATAAAATAATCTATTTGCTCTTAATAATACATTTTATTAAATTGGATTGTAGTTGTATCATCTAAATTATATGAGTCAATAGCTGCAATAATCTAATAGATATTTATTTAACAAGCAATCAAATTATTAATTATTTATTATTCATTGTTTGTAAATTCGCAAAAAATCTTGATAAGTATATTATTAATTTCTAAAATACAGAAATGCTTAAAAGTGCCTAACCAGAGACGAGTAAACCCTTAAAATATCCATCCAATGATGTTTCTGTTTATTGGCCATCTTTTTAATCCTGCAATTTCAGCTCTCTGCCATTTAAGAATATTGCTGAAAATAATCCTCATATATCGCTCAGTAAATTTAGCGATTCTGAAAGTTAAAACGATAGGATTCCAAAAAAATTGGAGATACTCTATACCTAAAATAATTACGGTAATGAAGAAAGTCGAAAATCTCTTCTCATCTAATATGAAAGATTCTGGCAATCTAAACTTATTTCATCCAACATAATAAACATTACACTGTTTTTTTTTACCTTCTATTTACCTTACTTTTACTATGATAACTATATGTAATTAGATTATGATAATTTCTAGAGAATCAGATTTACTATATTTTCCAGTTCTTCTGTTTTTATTGATTTTGGAATTGTATAATTTATTCATAAAATTCCTTGGCTAAAAACTGTAAGAAAAGTGCTTTTCAGTATCATTACTTAATATTACAATCTTACTAACTTAAACACTTTGTCTAAAAGTTAATAATATATTATTATTTACTATTTTATATTTCCTATTATTCTAAAGAAATTTAAAATTTATTTAAAAAATGCTAAGTTTACTGCTATTTATTAATTATTAGTAATAAATTTAATCTATGAATTAGGTAAATCATTATAATAAAAATGTTCATTGTGGTATTATTCTAGATGCACTACTTTGCTTGTATTTGGGGAGTATAATTAAAAAAGACAAATTAAGAAGCACATATTTATTCAGAATGTTTTTATAAATCATTTCTTATGTTTTTTTTTTAAATTGATGAATTTGACAATTAAAATAATTTATTAATAATAAGTCATTCAATAACTAGCATAATAATACTCATTTATATAGTTACAATTTTTCAATAATTCCAATAACTGTCAAAATATGAACTCGCTTTAAAGACATATAAATTATTCTTAAAATCCAACATAATAGAATTAAAAGTTAAATTTGTCTTGTTTCATTATTCAGGACTGTTTTTATTAATAGAAAATCAATTGAGTGCCAAAGAAGAGATCAAGAAAAAGTATTTGCTTTAATATATAAAAATGAAGTTGGTAAGATAAGAGCTCTGTCATTTTAATTTTCTATCATAAACTGCTTTAAATAAAATTAGTTTAAAGGGAGTATTGGGACAGAATTTGAAGAAATAAGTATTTTAATATACATTAATAAAAGTATTTAGAAGGTAAGATTAATGGATTATACATTATAATTGCTGGCAATGTCAATATAGAATTTATGGGAATTAAACTTTAAGTTAACAAAAGGAAGATGATTATTAATTAATGTTTGATTGAAATGATGAATTCTCAATAATAGCGAAGAGTTCAATTAGAATAAGTTGATATGAATGACATATTGTACTTTTATATTAATCAAAATGAATTCAAGGATTGTTTACAAAAACAATATGAGATAGTAATTTACAAATATTATCTTTAGGAGAAGTATTAAATGATAAAGGATGATATTATCTTTAACAATAATACTCAGGAATTGAATATACAATGTTATTTTTGTAATTTATTTCATCCAACTTTTAATTGTGTTTGTCTCAATATAAAAAGAAGATTCACATTAGATAAAACAGATTAAGAGAGATACCCAATGTTTAAGAGGAAAAATAATAATAGAACTAAAACAGTCATCTATTAATAAGTAGTTATATATATGAAACTTAGATATCTCTTAGGGATATAAGTAACAATAATGTATTGGATAACAATTCAGACAGCTTTGAAGCCTTTTCAGATTATTTAAGTGATAAATTAAGTGTGTCAAACTAACCTATTCATTATGAATAGATTGGTAAGTAGGTTTCCATAATTCAGTTTCACAAAGATATACTGTAAATTGATATGATTTCAGATAAGATTACTGAACCAATTATAAGCAGCACTTTGATCAAATATTTACAGGTTTCTGAATCAATATACAAGCCTAATTCAGGAATAAATTAAACTGGATTTTAAGATTTAGATTCACAGCTTGATATTGACAAAATTTGGGAATTTTAACATTACAAAATAAATTTCAACTTACATAATGTGATAAAACAATTAAATAAATAGAAATTATGAAAATATATGTTATAATATTAATGATTTCAATACTTGTCAATATAAAAATAATAAATAAATGTCACATCAATTGCTTCACAAGTTTTAAAATAAATCTGTTCAATAAATAGTTTAAGAATTGATGTATGATGAATACTTGGAAAGAGATAATATGTTAAGAAATGCTTTCAATTCATCACCTTTGAAGGCTGTTAAGAAAAAAATAGTGTTTTCAAAGAACATATATAATAATTATTTATAATAATAGCCAAGTTCAATAACATCTTAGAGTAATAATCAATGCAAAATTATTGGAGTAATGGCATATTAAAAGAATAAGAATTCAGATGTTAATCCTTATGTGTCAGTAATTAAATTCTGTATTTTAGTCTAAAGAATTGTAAGAAGACAAATAAACCTAAAGAATTGAGAGGATTGTCGATATCAGATCATATGGATAATTTGATTAGAGAGAAAAACATTTTGCCTCAAATTTAAAGATAATCTCAGAAGAGTTTAGTTTTTAATGATGATGATTTTGAAGGGTATAAATTGAAATCAGAAGAAATGACCTTAGAAATTGATGAATATATGAAAATGAAGAGAGATAAGGAATCTTTTTAATTGCCTAATATTTACTCAAGATATTAATGATTATTTTTATTATAATCTCATTATGATGCGATTTAATAATATTTATTGTAATAAATATATTATATTATAAGTTATTTGGAGAGACATTATCAAATATATCACTGACCTATAATAAAGTAGCAATGTATAAATTAATTAATATATAAATTAGAATTATAATTTAATTAAAAAAAAGGAAACGAATGTCCAAAAAGAAAAAGGACTTGTATTTTATAGAATAAATTCTCGATTATAAACAATATCATGGATAAAAATACTATCTTGTTAAATGGTAAGGGTATACCAATAGAGATTGTACATGGGAAAAACCAGAAAAGATTCCCAATTTGACTTAATATTTAAGTGAATACGAATAGAATGTCAAAACTTTAGGATCCAATTTTTATCATGTTGAAAATGATGAACCACCTTTACTAGAAGATTTTATAGGAGTGCCAAGTTAATAAAAATAATCTATATTGCAATAATAATAAGAATAAATAAATAAACTTTAAGATTAAGTGAGTTTATTAAAACAAGAATTAAATCAAGTAAAAAAATAATAGGAAGACATTTTATCCTTGATTCAAACTCTTCCTTAAGAAAAGAAAGTACAACATCCAAATTAATAACAGGATTCTGAAAATATCTAAGATTCTATTTCTGAATTATCTCAAAAGAATACTGAGGTCAAGTAACCAAATGAGGGTGGATTTGAATATGGAGATCAATTAGATAAAATAGGATAGGCTGCATAAATCAAATAAACAGGCATCAAAATGTATTATTTATTATGGCAGAAGCGATCTAATGGTACTCTTTAATTAAAAAATATTAGGTATAATACCAAAAAATCGATGGGTGAACAGTGAATATCTATAAAAATATGATATCAAGTCATTGTGTTACTATCTATAAAAAAAATTATCATGAATTTATGTTAATATCATTAAATAATTAAATACAGATAGGTTAACCTGATCTCTCTAAAATCTTTAATAATACTTATATGATATCTAAAACTATCCAAATATCAATTAATGAATATTAATTTAATTATTTAAATTAAACTAAAATATATTTGAAATGATCCATTTCTTAATATGGTACATCTATTTTGTATATATTTGATCTACATCTATGCAAAAAATGAAGATATAAAGTCAAAATCCCTTTATTCCTTTTAAATTGAACTTATTAATAATTTATCTATGGAATCAAGCATTTTTGTAATTCACAACTCTATCTTGTCAGAATATGAAATTTATCAAAATATTTTGATGTTCATAATTCTAGTGTGGAGTAAAATGCAATTTCATTGTTTTTTGGCTCAATAGGAATTAGGTTTATATACTATATAAATATAAATAATTTAAGATTGTTCAGATTTTGTTATCAATTAAGGTTGTTGCTAAAGAGAAAACCTTTTAAAGAATAAAAAACTTATTCAAAATGTTATATAATTATATACTATCTCTTTTACTCTAGATATATAATATAGTGTATGATATCAACGATAAAATAGAACTCAGAAATTTTGTTAGCCAGTCTTAGTTTTGGTTTTTAACTACTGCCTTCCTAAAAAACTGAAAGGAAATTTATAGAAAAAATTAGATCAGACAACATAGAAAGTCATTTAATTTTCTAGCTTAGTATCAATACCCTTATTACTTTGGTTATTCTAAATTTAGCATGAAATGGAAATTTAGGTATTGACATTCTTTTATTATTCATTTGATTATTTCATTAATATATATAATAAATCGGAATGTATAAATAATGAAGTGATATATAAATATCGTTGTCGGCCATACTAAGCCTAAAGCACCGGATCCCATTCGAACTCCGAAGTTAAGCGGCTTAAGGCGAGGTTAGTACTAAGGTGGGGGACCGCTTGGGAAGTCCTCGTGTTGACAACCCTTTTTTTTATTAATTATTATTATTTTGTTTTTATTTGTTAATTAAATTATTATTAAGTCAAAATGACTAAATCTTTTTAAATTAGGCTTATAATTATAAACCAATTTTTTTATTACAAATAATGATTGATTGAAATTTAAATAAATAGATCTCATTTAAGATCAACTGGAGAGATAAGACCATAAAAAAGGATATTAGTGGCTGTTATTACACTAGTTGTTTCCAATTCAAACTAAGAATATTTTTTAATTATTTACTCTTCCTTTCATGATTTGAAGTGTCACTACTACCAATGTAGATCCATATAATATAGCAACTATGGAATTGATAAATAACCAAAGATCAAATATCAAAGGAATAATACTAGAAACACAGCATAATACTATGGCAACTAAAATATATATATTTGATTTACCAATAGGACGAATTCTTTACTTTTCAATAACTATATAAATGAATAGAGTTATAGTAATTAAGATATTAAATAGAAATTATTGTTCAGCATATTTAGTAACTAAATCGGCAGCTAGCATAATTTATAAATAAAGATTACTAGTAAATTAGATTCCATTTAAAACATGAATTCTTTTGTTGCTAAAGGATCTACAAAATGTCACATATGTTTAGGTTGTAAAATAAAGTGAAAGCAATAATATTAGGCAATTTTAAGGATACTATGGAATAATATTTTGAATATACCTATCTAGAGAATTTAATAGTTCCAAATTTAGCCATTCCATACATAAAAATTACTGATATATGGAATAAATACGGAGATATTAAGTCAATAAAGTCAAACATTCCCCAGTTTAAGAGAATATTTAAAATAAAGAACTGAATTAATGTCCAAATTAAAAAAACCATTAAGACTTTCAAAATGCACTTCTTCTATAATTTGAAATTTTATTAATGGATAAGTTCTGGAAAAGAATTGTTTTATATGTTATCCTGATATTCTGTTATTGCTGGTTCTTGCAGAGCCTAATTTATTTCAATACAATTGTTTTTAAGGCTTGATTAGAGACTTTGATCTTAATTTGAAAATTGAAATGCACTCTCTTATGGATAAGATATCAATTGTTATCGAGGTTATTATAGTGAATTTCCCATGAAATAATATTTAATGATATTCCATATAATATCAAATAGGTTACTTTATCATGAAATATATTATGTTTATCTGATTCCACATATATTTATTTTTCACTTCTTTTCTTATAAGAGAGTAGAAAATATAATAAGGGTGATGATCTTAATTTCTTTCGTAAATAAGAGTTTTGTAGAATATCGAAATTTTGGTTTTAGATTATAAACAGAATTAATACAAATTAAATGAAATTCATAATTTTATTATTTATTTCTTAATACAAATATAGTATTATAATTCTATCAAAGAGATTGGATTTTGATAGTGATATGATGAGTCTAAATAAAAAGTGTCTTCTTTATTTCTATTATTATCTAAAAATAGTTTTCTATTAGTCCAATGTTTATAAGCATTTTATATTAGAAAAAATATATTAATTTAATATTTATTTTAGGTAAAGATTTAGAATAAACACAATGAGTAATTAATCAATAACAGTGATCATAACATTTGCACAAAAAAACAAGGTTTATAATATAGAAATAGATCCTTCAACAAAGGTCTAAGAATTAATTAATGAATTTCATGAAATGCTTCACCCTGCTGGACAAGAGAAGATAATATTAAAATACCAAGGATCTCAACTAAACCCAAACAAAACATTTGAAGAGCAAGGAGTAAGAAAAGGAACTTAAATTGAATTGCTGATTGAAACCCAGGGTGGTCTCTGATATATCAATATAAGGATGATTATTGTATTGTTAATTTATATTATAATGCCAAGAAAACAAGTACATCAAGTTTTCATTCATTCGTCTTTCGTGTAACAAGTTAAAAGACTATCATTCACTTAATAACTTAGTTGCATTTTAAATTAAGTAGCTTTAGAAATTAATATTCTATTCTTGAGAATCTGCCTGAAAGAGGTAGTTAAATAAATTTAGCTCACTAAGCATAATAGAATGCTAAAAAGAAAAACCTGCCTTTATTAAGCACCTGAGAAAGAGAATTATATAATTTCTATTAAAATAGCTTCTATAAGAATAATAGATTTTGCAATAAATTTGAAATTAAGTTTGTTTTACAAATAAATAAAAGATAACCAGAAAGGTGAAAGGGATATATGTGAAAAAGTAAGAAAAAAATACTACAATAAAAAATAATTATTTAAATACTCTTCTTTTTGGATCCATCTTGATGTAAACAAAAAATGAAGAATAAAATAGAACATACAATAAGTGAATATAATACAAGAGTAGAAAATAAAGGATATTAAGTTCAACAATACAATTTAATAAAATTATATGCTGTCTCATAATATAATCCAATCTACTAGTAAGGAGTATTTGATAAAGAATGTGTAATTCATTTAATAGATATTAGACTCACAAATACATCAGCATTAAGAGATTATGGTATAAAAATAAAAATGAAAGACTAAAATATAAATAATTCGAATATCCTAGATTGACTTCAATGGAATTAAAAATAAGTTTAGTATGAGATATTAAATGGTAATAAAAATTAATTTTATTATGAGAAATGATATTCCTATAAAACATTCAAATAAGTTGTTATATAGATTTTTAAAACTATTTAGTTATTAGGATCACTATTTCTATTTTATTTATTATAACTCTTAACAATCAATCAAACTTGGATACTTTTGTTATTTAAATAAATTATTTTCAAAGCTTTTAATCCGAATTCATAGTTTTTTATTATCTATTAAATATTAAACTCTTTAATTAAATCATTTCTTTTACATTTTAATTTTTATTGTCTTGTCAATTATCAAATTTCTTTATAAATACCTTCATCAATTTATGAAGTGATAAATATTATACTATCATCTTATTAATTATTCATGATTAGATTGTAATATGGATATAAAAATATAATTCAATATCTAGATTTAGTTTTTGCTTAAATATTAGCAAATTGTGACAACTTTTTTAGTTATTCTGGTTAAGATTACATTAAGTGATTCTTCTTTATTGTTTCTTTGAGTAGTTTACTTGATTTAGTTTCTACTGAAATTCTACTCTTTGCAGTAGATGGTCTGTTTGAATATTATTCTGCTTATTTCTTCTCAGCTACTGCTCCATAACCATATGCCAAAACATTTCTTATCGGAGAAGGAGTTCTGTATATTAGAATTAACTTTATACTTATTTTTCCTACCAAAAACTTTTTATTTTGGAATCTCAATCATTCTTGGTTTACCTTATACAATCTTTTATCTAATGTCATGTGACTGTCTGAATTCTTAGAATTCTTTAGCTGTACACAAATTATGTTTGATGCTCATGATATTAGTTTTTTTGAAATCTTTTTCTGGTCTTATATCCATTGAAGCAAAGTGCTCCATATGACACAAAACTTCTCCTAATGACTCTTCTTTTCCAGGGACAACTCTAGTTCCAAATGCACAATCAGGAATAGGATAAGTATTTGGCTTTGCTTTACCAACCTCATCCTTTACAATTAAAGGATTTGCTGAATATTTTTGCCAAGGATAAACTGTTTTATTTGACATGATGATTCAATATATATTAATAACTATTTTTATTAATAAATAAATTCTTAGATTTTGAATTAAAAATATTGTTTATAACAACTTTACCAATCAAGTGTTGAATTTTGTAAAACTCTAATTAAAACAATTGATTTACAAAGATAGTATGATATTATATTCAATTACTTTATTATCTCAACAAATAACTATTTTAATGAAATTTATCAAATGATATTTTATAAAAAACCTAATTATTTTCACTTTTAAGATGGGTTGTTCTATTAACCATATTTAAATTACTGAAAATCAATCTAAATCTTCAGATATTTCTAAGGATTTATAAGAAGTGGAAATATCTATACAATCTATTAATGAAGGTATATAATGTTTAAAACTTAATATTGAACATCAAAAATAAAATTATCCAGATGATATTATAATAAATGAAATCTAAGAATAACCTAATTCAAATTGGAATTCTTAAGAATCAAGTGTTTAATCAGATAGTAAATCAAAGAAATCATGTTTAAAATAACTAAGTGGTAGTAGTTTATCGCTCTCAAAATATGCAGATTAAAAAAAAGTTCACTTTAATGTTACTTAGTCAAAGTTTTCATTGTAGAAGAAATAAAAAAAGCGAAAAAGAAGAAAGGTCAATCGTCCAGAAAAATAAATTAATTTAGATGAAATATTTTGAAAATACATATTAGAAATATATTAATGTTATTTTTTTTTTTTTAATTATATTATAAAACAACAGAGAAATGTAGAAATTAGATTGAGTTTACACTTTTGTGTTAATTAGAAAAACTTATTAATAAATTAATATTTTTTTTTTCACTTAAAAAAAAGGTAAATAGTTACATATGATAGTCTATCTCTTTAAAAGAAACCATTAAATAAAATAATAATGTATTAATAATTTTTATATGATTCAAGTATTATAAGAACTCAAATATATTTTAAAATATTTTTATAATCTCTTTAAAAAATTTATCAACAAAAACTATGCGTTTATTAAATATATATTATAATTCAATTAATTAATTATGAATAAGCTTTTTCTTCGTTTAAATATACTAAATCTAATAATCGATATATATGTAAGCATCCTTCTCCAAAATATTCGTGTTCATTACATGTACTGAGATAAGCCATAAACTGTTTTCATTAATTTCAAAATCATTGATACTGCCTCTTTATAATCATTAATGTAAGAATTATACTTATGACCATAATAACAGATGGTAGTTTCTCTGGTTTAGAAATAACTGAATATAGTACTTCACTTACTGTAGTCAAATGATTTATATCAGGAACAAATTATAATGAATAAACTTATGAAAGATTATCAACTTCTTTGACATATTCTTAGATTCCAATGGGTTTACGAATATCAATGATATGTATGTTTCCATCTATTGAACTACTAGCAATATAATTTTCATTTTATTGACTCCGACTTATACAATGAATTTCTTTTTATGTATACAGGATTATTTATTATATGAAAATTATATATATATATATTTCTTCTAAACTCTAACATATTCCTCCATCCATTCTTTAATCCCAATATATTATTTATTTGCTTTAACCACATGGTACTAATAATTCTATTTAAAATTTATTGAAAGATATATCAACAACTTCTGCTTAATTTCCAGTTTGGATAGTTCTTTATCTAATTTAATTGAATCATTACCACATATATTGGTTAATTCTCTTTTGTTTATGAATATAGAACTTTTTGATAAACGAGTTTGATAATCATTGATATCCCACAATAAGATTATACAATCCTTGCCACCACCACCTAATTTGTATTCTTGAGACCAATCTAAGGCTGTTGAATGACCTTGTTAGGAGTGACCCATCAATAGATCTCAGGAATACCTACATGTGGGTCTTTTGGATTTTATTAATTTTTATGTTATGTAACATCCCAAACAAGTACATTACTATTATCACTTTTTGTAGCAATTAATTTTTAAGAAGTATTGCATTTAATAATATTGACATCTCCTGGATGAACAATGATTTGACGTATTTTTAATTGCTGATTTTTATAAATTTACAATTACTAAATACAAAGTAACTTGGTGATTAATCTAATATTTCACTTGAGGAATATTTAAATAATAATTCTGTATTACCTACAGTAGCTACAATTAATTGACATAGTGTTTTTTTCCATATATTTGTTTCTTCATCATAAATTCCATCTGTTTTGATGGCAAAATATACTTTTTGTCTAATGTATTCTTTGGATTCTTATACAATTGGTCCCCATTTACAAGAATTAAAAGGTCAACCAATATTGTTTTTATATGTGAAATCAGCGACGCAAGGTCAATTTACTTCTATTTTTTATTATTTAGGAGTTAAATAATTCATGTTGTTATATCAATACTAAAGAAATATATATTTATTTTACTTTAATTAGAAATATTATGTATATTTCATATTCAAACATGCTAATCAATATTTGTGTTAATTCTAACTGAGATGAAGCCTATTTTAAATTGACTGAACACATTGAATAAATTTATATTACTTTTCTTAAATTCGGACATTATAAATTAATTCTAAACAATCTGTAATTCCTAAATCATTCTGTATTTAATTAAAACAAGATTTTATAGAAATATGAAATAAACATAAAGAAACAAAAGATCGTATGTCAAGAGTCCTTTATAAACCAGAAGACTTTTAGCCGAATTAGTCTTAATTTAAGGTCTTAAAATAAAAAATGTATGAATTTCTATAATTTTAATAAAGGCTGCTAAGAGATTGTAGATTAAGTATGCAACAGCAAAATCAATCATTCTATTTTACAAATAGAATGTGATAAAGAAATAACAAATTTGTTAAGCAGCCAAAAGATGTTCGTATACTTCGATAAAAAGTGCTATTTCTTATACTATTGTATCGAAGTTAGCAGGTTAGGATGTAAATTCAAGATGTATTCACTTCTTAAACATGGAAGTATCTAAATAATGAATATATTAAATTATAAATGAATGATTATTGTGGTAATTTTCATTGGAGAGAAAAGTATCAATAGATGACTTCGAATGTAAAAAGTCTAGGAATTTTAAATTATTTTACACCTTTATTGAACAGAAATTTATTTCTTAAAAATATCAATTATTAAAGTAATTCATTTGTTACATTAAGATATTTAGATTTAGCTAGAAACAAGGATATCAGGATTAGGGGATGAATCATTTTTTTGGTCTTAGAACTCATAAGAATAAATTTAATTCAAAGTAATTACCTCAATAATTAAATGATTATAAAATTTATCATAATTAAACTTTTCCTTATATATTTAAAGACTTTTTTGTAGTTGTCATGTATGAACAATAAACTAATATAATATGTTATTCTGTCGTTATAGCAAAAAATTTTATTTTATAATAAATTGTAATGGGTCATTGTACAAGTTAAATTTAACATAACAGATCTCTTCAAAAATAAAATGCTAAAATACTTTCAATAGGAACAATGAAATTCAATAGTGAATTATCTAATATTATGTTGACTCATCCATCTAAGTCATGTTATCTTAAAATTGATATCGGTGGATATTACAAATGTGATACTCCAAAGCATTTCGACTTAGAGGGGAAACATGGTGTAAGATTGCTTTGTTATATAATAATAGTGGAAGAGAAAAATAACATTGTAATTAGAAGCAAGTGAAATATAATTGAAAGAAAAATATTTGATTTTCTTTTTATATGAAGATGATAAAGAACTGTCTCAATTGAGGATTGCTTTATATGACATAATTCAGGGCCCTCAATTTTTTGATTATCAAATAGGTAAGGGAAGAATATCGTTTAATATGATCATGGCTTAAATCCTTTAACTTGAGATAAATCCTTAAGATTTGATATGTACTATGAACACATGCATATAGGAAAAATAATATGTATTCAATTTAAGGTTGGTGACTCGGAAAATGCAATTCCTGTCAGAAAGTTCTGAGAAGTTTAATAATCCTGCTTACATAAGAGGCAGAAGTGCATCTCATAATAGTATTTAGGATTAGTTATTCAGAATATAATGGTTGAGCACAGAAATGCCTAGATTAATAGTGGAATTGCCAATAAATGAAATCTCAAGTTCTTCATTGCAAATTTGTATTTGGAGTATAAATAAATCAAATGATGATCATTCCCCGACTAGAAAATCTGTAAAATCCCTAAATTTTCAAGTGGAAGCAATAGAACAAGTGCTATTTGCTGAATCGAATATTGCTTTGAATTATTTGCTTTAAAATTAGACAGAATAGTTAGATAATTATAGTATTAACAGATGCAATATAACTAAGGGATTGTGGTAAAGAGGAAATAAGATTGGACAGATATAGTCAGACTTTATAATTAAGATTCCAGTGTATATGAAATAATAGATGATTGGATTGAGAACGGAGAAGGGATGCACTATTGGGACCGGTATTTTAGCTAATTAAAGTATAAAGGAAATTAGTGAAGTAGTAAGTTAATTTGAGAAATTGAGTTAGGTAATGTTTAAATTATCATCCAACAATTAAGTTCAATAAAAATAGTAATTGATGACTGAATTGCAAAATACAACATAATAATTGTTGATAGCTGTAAGTAAGAGTGATAAGGATACATAATTCAGATAATTTTATTATAAGAGTTATGATGATTTGATGAAGGGATAAGAGATATTTATCAAAATTGCAGAGAATCTCTTAAATTTTGTTGACAAAATAGAAGGTAATATTAGAGAAATTTATTATGAAATTTTATAAATTGTATGTACTAGAGGTGAATTAGGTTTAGGTTCAATGGGATATTTTGATGATTGCAAATAATTAAACAAAAAACAATTAAAGTTTAAGAGTTAAATATGTTGTCATTTTTAATAATTCCTATATAATACATTAAACATTGCTTTATAAAAGATATGTTTGAAAGCTATGTCTCCTTAAGAAAAGGCATTCATTGAAAAAATTATCGCTAGTTCATTTTTTAAAGTTCCTGAATTTCGAGAAGCTTTTTTAAGTGCCCTTCAAAATCCAAATGATCCTGAATTATCAGAATGGCGTGGTACTGATTATTAATTAGATGATCCTGAGAATTTTAGAACTGAACAAGTTACAGTTTTGTTTGATTGGCAAAGTTACTTTTATAATTATTTACCATCTAATTTAAATATCAATGCTGTTACATTGAATTCAGATGAAGAATGGCGTAGGATTATTACAAAAAGGAACACAACCTTCTTCTTCTTTGTTTAAGCTTTATGTTTACATATTTAATAAAAGTTTTAAAAGGATATCATACCTTGGAAGGATATACCTGGATATAGAAAGATCTTGAAGACACTCTTATGTGAATTAAAAATAAGGGAATCTTATCCTGATGCTATGATCAATGCAATTACTTAAGTTGTTACCAATGGAGGACCATTAAATGTTATTATAATGATATTGTATAATAAAACTAAGTAAATATTTTGCAGTATATATTAATAGCATTTATTCAAGTGATAAAGTTGTTCAAGTAATGGATTTGATAAGTTAATGTATTTAGAAATGTTAAGCTATTCCAACAAATTTTGATTACCCATTCTTTTTAAATGGATTGAGAGTGGCAGTTACTCAAAGTGAAAATGGTTATGTAATTGCTAAAAGTTTGCAATTAATTTATAACAATTATTTAATATTTCCATTAGAATTTAAAAAAGCAATTGTAGACTTTTTATTTGAAGGTCATTGTTATGAATTATTTTTACATTGGTCTAAAACTGTTAGAAGTGTTTATATTAGTCTTTTGATCTATAGAATTTATCATCTACATAGAAATAATAAAATACAAATTACAGATGAAAATTAATTTGATAAATAATATTTTTAAATTACTAAACCAAAGAGATTGTAAAGTTATTATGAAAATAGAAAGGAGGAAACTTAATTGATGGTAATTTATTAATTATTTTTAGTTTAGAATGATTATATCTATTTGAAGTATTCTAGATTTATGATGAATATTGAATCAGCAAAAGCTAAATTTTTTAATAAATCTTTAAATAAAGAGTTGCCGTTGGTTTAAAGGATGAAATTAAAATTAGAATAAAAACTTAAAGTTGAAGGATAGTCATTCAGAGATTTGATTATTTGTGAAGAATAAACCAAAAATTAAAATACTGAAATGGATAAAAGAATAATTTATGAGAGATAGATAGAGTTTCGGAATCCAAACAAACAGAAAACAATTATTCTTAAAGACAATTATATCAGATATCTTTCTGCTGCTTTGACTGAATATAATGAAATGCAAAAATAATATACTAAATGGAGATAATAAAATATTGCTTCTGTTTAAGCTTCTATTAAAGGAATGACTGATGAAGAAAAAGCTGCCAAACTCACTTAATTCCCTGTTCCATAAATAAAACTTATGCAAACTTATGATATGAAAGAAGGCAAATAAGAATGATATTGTATTATTTTTCGACTAAATTATTTGATTAATATTATGTTTAACATTTTTCATTGGCTTTGAATTCCAACAATCAAATGTCACTGCAATATAAAGTTATTATATTGCTTATTTGGTTAACTTTGATTTTACATTATGTTAACCTAACTAGTCATCTCTAGTTTTGGTTAACATTGAATAAACATCTGATATTAAAACATTTTAAATAAATGATTAATATCTGCTAATGAATACAATTATCCCATAGAATTTGAACATCCCAAACATCTTGGACACAATTATGGATTAAATTGAGAACCAAGTTGATTTGAATTACAAAACAATTATCCTTATTATTAATTTACTCCAAATTATTATTATTATTAATTCATTCCCAATAATAATGATTATTATTAATTAATTCCAAGCTATCCATATTCAATCAGAAATTTTTAGAAAGCCTCATTTTAATAATCTTATTATTGATGAAATTATTCTTAATGATTCTATTAGTTTTCAATACCTATTTGTTCTTCCTTTATGAATGGTTACTAAACTATTTAATTCTTTTATTCATTCATATCTTAATTTTCTTATTTTACATTAATCAAAGGTTATCCTTTTTCCTTTGATCGAGTCACTCTTTCATACATATCTGATTTCAAAGTCTTTAGTTAGGATTTCTTTATTTTAATAGAGCTATTTATAAATTTATATTATTTGTTTTTCTTTTTCTTTTTATATTTTGTAATATTTAACGAATCTTAAGAATCTTCTTAATGGTCATCTTCATCAGATTCTTCTAAATCAGATTAATATCTTCTTTTTAAATTGGCATAAAATCTATTTTTGACCATATTTTCCTAAATTATAAGTAAAGGATATTACAGGACGACCATTTAA
Source organism: Paramecium biaurelia (assembly GCA_000733385.1). Classification (NCBI taxonomy): domain Eukaryota; phylum Ciliophora; class Oligohymenophorea; order Peniculida; family Parameciidae; genus Paramecium; species Paramecium biaurelia. Next base: position 60,670 of record JPFL01000115.1, read on the forward strand.
AAAAGTTGAGATATAACTCCACTTAGTTCCAAACTTCTTATAAAGTCTCAAAATTATTTTATCTTCTTCTTCAGTCCATTTCTCATTATTGATATGTCCCTAGAGTTTATTTAAATAACGTTCTCTAACTTGTTTTCCAGTTCTCCAATTCATAACTGTACATATTTTGCTCCATTTTTTTCCATACTTTTATACTAATTCTTTTAATTATTCATCCTCTTCTTGGAACCATAATTGTCTTTATAGTGTCTTAAAATCATATTAAAAATATATTACATTTTCTGGATGTTATGATTGCCATTTCATCATACACTCAAGTGGATTCGGTCCATTTAAATTATTACTTATAAATTTCCAGTTCCCTTATTGACAATCGTACTGTTCATTCAGTTTCTCAACATCTTCAGCTGTCCAAACATATTTACACTTTTTTGTTAATAAATTAGAACAAACCTCATAAAAGCCTTCCTATTCAGCTCTACTTTTGATCTAGTTGGATGCAGCACTAATCTCAGACGTAATCATTTCTTTTTTTAAAAATATTACATAAAATCAAGACTCAATATCACGTTTAATACTAAGAAATGACAAATTATATTTTATTCCAATCTTAAATTTCTAATTACATACATACTAACTAGATATAAACTATATCTATAATAATGCAACTGTAAAACATTATTAATGATATGATAATTCATTAACGCAAGATTTTCAAAATATATTAATATCAACTCAAAATATTAATATATATTATATCAAAACAACTCCATAATTTAGTTTTCAAATTAAAGATAAACATAATTGTTTCTATAAAATCAAATCTTAGATATATTATTTATTTGACACATATTATCATAATGAACATTATCCATCCAATTAATCTATTCTTTTAAATAGATAAAACTTTTTCATTCCTCTCAAAACTTTTCATCTTTACTTGATTATTCAGTTATTAGTCTATTATAATTTTAAAATTTAGTTATGCTCTATCAAAAAATATAATGGAATTATTTAAAAATTTCATTATGTCATGATAATACTTTGAAGTTTCTCTATATAATTAAGCATTAATATATAATATATTTAAATAAGTCTTACTAAATTATTGATTAAATTAGTCTAACTTTATAGTAAACAAAAATTATGAGAAACATAGAAATAATAACCGAAAATATAAATAAGTTAGAATACTATTGTTATTTTTTTATATTATATCTTTTACAATTCTATAATACTGCAATCTCCATGGTGTTACTATTGTAATAAATATTCAATATCATTGTTTAAAAATTTATAGAATGAAAGCAATAATGACTTATATTATAATTTGTTTTTTATAAATTTCTCTAATATAGTATTAGATCTATGTTTTTGATTATTTAAAATATTATATTATGATTGTAACATTCTGTTATCCAATTTTCTTATATTTTATTTAATTTTCCTATTTTATGTTATTCCTCATTAGCATTTGGTAGGATATCTAAATTTCTTATCCTAATTTCATATTCAACTTTACTTTTAATATTTTCATTAGTCACTTCAATTTTGTCTCTTTTTACATTTTTCTTAAATAATTCTCCATCTTAATGAATCAATCTCTCCAAAAATAATTGCTTTATCGTTATATTATAAATCTATTACAACCTTAGACAACATTCCCTTCAAATACTAACTTGAAATCATATTTAAAATAAGCATCTTTTATTTTTCTCTCTTTTAATTCCAAAACAATTAATAATTTAGAATTTTCTTGAACTTCAAAGAATTGATTAATTATAAATTTTAATTCTGATCCTGAGAAAAGTTTGCTTAAATATCATAACTAACATAGTTAAAATTAAGATTTTTAAACAAATTATTCTCAAAAATAGAAAGAATAGAGTATTTGATTTATGATGTAAGAATAAATTTTAGTAAATAAACTCAAATAAAAAATGTGATTTATTAATTATAAACAGCTAAATACAATATTAGTTAAAAAAATGTTAGATTTTAACTAAATATCGACTTCGAAATATGGGAATTCTTTTGAAAACTTAAATTTATTTGAACAATGATAATTTGAACTTTAATTGACAAGGAAAAATTGAAAAAAATCTTCTTTTTAGAATCTCATTAACAATTATCATTTTTTACAACGAGCTTAGTTATTTCTTTATTTTAATTAACTTATTTATTGCACAAGTTAATCTAATTTAGAGATATTTAAAGAAATTAACAAGTAATCCCCTATAATGAAATATTACGGAAATTCAATATTTGATAACAATATTATTATTAATATAGTTAATCTGGTTTGACACTATATGAAATAAAAAGAATAGATTCAAATATTTAAGTAGGAGATGGAAAAGATCTTTTGTTATTATATAAAAATATATATTAATAATATCAAATGTATATAGATTATTTTTATTACAATAATAAAGAGATGAGAAAAGTGTAAAATAACATTTAGAACATAGTAATATCTATAAAATCGAATTTATGAGAAATTTAAATTAAGAAAAGAAAATCATGAGTAGTTTTTCTTTCACAACTTATCCAATTTGTTATTGATCCAAAATAGTGTATTCTAACTAGACTTATCTTGTTGAAACAAATTGCTAATAATATTTTTATATAAAAAAAGATATTCTTGTAGATTCTTATTTATAATTATCAAAAATATGATAAATTTGAGGATTTATATTACTTTATAAATTAAAATCAGTCAAATATTATCTAATAATTTTATTATTTTTCAATTTGGAAATCTTATATGAAATAAAGTCATCAATCTATTCTTAACTTACGACCCTACAATAAAGTGCCTAAAGATAAAAAAAAGCAACTAGTTGAACTGGTGTTTTAGAAAGATTGGAAAATAAAATAGGTTTCTATAAATTATAATAAAATAGGCCTCAATATATCTCTGTATTAAGTATGCTACGGCTAAGAATATAATTTTGAAATATAGAAAGACTTCTATACAAAAAAAAACCACATAGCTCCCTGAATCAAAGAGATGCCAGTACAAATTCATTGGATTATCTAAATCAATAATAAAGGTTATAAGTAGCCAGGGAGGAATAATATAAGAGAATCTGTGATTTTCAATATTCTATATATGTAGAGTCTTAATTGGCATTTTCAATTTTACAGTATATATATATATATCAATATAAATGAAAAAAATACTCATTTTCACAACTGAATAATTTGTTATGTAGAGATTGTTAAACAAAAAGAAAATGTTTTTTTGTTAATTAAGGGAAAATCGATATATAATACAATATTTAGGCATTTTAAATTCCTCTCAATGAATTTTTAATATTTTATAAAATCAAATAAATTTCATTAAATATATAGAAAAGTTAAATTTTTATTTTCTTTAATTATAAATCAATACGGTTTAGATTAACTTATTTAATTTCGATTTAATTCATATTATTTATTTTTTAGACTGAATACAAAAATAAGTCATTAATGGTGATCAATTTCTGATTGAAAATTAATATTAAT
>JPFL01000115.1:64199-89375 GCA_000733385.1 Paramecium biaurelia
ATAATTAATAATTTAATACTACTCACTTAAAAAAATATGAGATAATATAATTTGTCCTAAAAATATTCAAGAGTAATTACTTATATTATTTATTTTTTCTTTGATTATTAAGAATAATGATTATTAACTTAAAAAGTTATATCTTAAGTTTAGAGATAAATTCTTTTTGTTAAAAGTAATTGAATATTTTGAAAAGAAATTTTATGAATAAGAGAAATTCCAATTAAAAAAAAGAAATTTAAGAATTGAATCAATTTCTATATTGTTCAAATTATGAGTGAAATTCGAGATATGGATTCTTAATTTTTATAGAATAAAATTAATATAAGAATGGAAAATGAATAAATTAGAAATCGGTCATTTGTAAATTAATGCAAAATAGTTTTCTAAAAGAACTTCTTGCTTTATTTAAGGGAGAAATAAGTTTATGGAGATTTCTTTCCTCCTTTAATGTGTTTTGTGATGTTATTTGCAGCAAGTATTTAATTATTGGATAATAAGAATCTAGTAGTGATATTGCTGTTTCACAAAGTAGTGCTTAATTTTTACCAATGAGCTTATTATTGTTGACTAGAAATGTGATAACTGCAATGATTAGTGAAAAATCAGAAAGATAAAAAGAAACATAAAAAGTAAATATATTTATGTAAAAATGTAGATTATGGGATTAAAACCTAATTCATACTCATTTGGATGGATTTTAACTAATTATATTAGATTATTTGCTGTAACATTTTTCTTTTTGATTTTGGTTGTACCAACAGGAGTAATGAAAGCTAATGAGATTAATGAAAATTCATTGACGATAAGTGAAACCATTCTAGGTTTTGCTATGTATGGTTTAGCACAATTATAATTATGCTATTTGATTGCTGCTATCTTTGAGGTACCAAAAACAGGAGCAGATTTAGCTGTGATTATAAATGTGTTTGGTTCTGTTGGGAGCTAACTATTAACCATAGAATACATATAAAAGTATGAATTGATTTATAAATCAGAAATTCATATGTGGTTTATATTTTGAGTTTGATTCCCTCATTTTGTTACAATGTATATCCATATGTATCAATAACTGGAGTTGTTGAATTTGATTTTGGTAAAAAAGAGTATTTTGGTGTACTTTTATTTGATATACTATTCTATGGAATACTTGCTTAATATTTAGATTAAGTTGTACCTAATGAATATGGAACAAATAAGCATCCATTGTTTTTTTTAGGAGTAAAGTATGAAAATTAAAAGAAGAAAAAAAATCATGTCTAACAATATTACGTTGAACCATTAAATGAAGAAATTTAAGATGGATAAGATGAAAGTTCTGCTATATTTCATGAATAAATGAAGAATAAAATAGTATGAAATATTTTAATATATATTTAGTAAAAAGCAGTTTAAATAGAGGATTTAAAAAGATATTTTGGTGAAACTAAAGCAGTTGATGGATTGACTCTATCCATATATGAATCTTAGATTCTATGTTTATTGGGACATAATGGAGCAGGGAAAACAACAGCAATTTCTTTATTGACAGGTCTTATAAAAAAAGATTATGGATAAATTAAATATTATGGAATTTCAACAGATGATGATTTAGATGGTATTAGAAGTTTTTTAGGAATTTGTCCTTAGAAAGATGTTTTGTATAATAAAATGACAGTAATTGAACACTTAACATATTATGGAAAGATTAAAGGACTTGATGGAGAAAATTTGGAGAAATAAATTGAAGAAGTTATAGAAAAATGTGCATTATCATTAGAGAAAACAAAATAGGCACATTAATTATCTGGTGGAAATAAAAGGAAATTATGTTTGGCTATGGCATTAATTGGTGGATCTAAAGTAATATTTTTGGATGAACCTACTTCAGGTATGGATCCAGTTACAAGAAGAAAAATATGGAATATTCTATTGTAAATGAAAAATGAAGGAAAATGTCTAATCTTAACAACACATCATCTTGATGAAGCTGAAGTATTATCTGAAAGAATTGCCATTATGGCTAAAGGTAAATTATTGACTGTGGGAAGTGTTGATTTTGTTAAGAAGAATTTTGGTATAGGATATCATCTAAATATATATAATTTAAAAAATTCTTTAGAGATTTGGGAAGATAAAGTTGAAAAAATTAAATCATTAATTATAAACTAAATTAAAGATGCTCGTTTAGAACCTTAAACTGCTAATTTATGTATAAGTTTCTCAGTTCCATTTGATAGTAAATCCAGTTTATTAAATATATTTGAAATTTTAGAAAATGATCAATCTATTTAAATTAATTTAATGATGAACACTTTAGAAGAAGCATTTATCAATATTGGAATGGATGAGGAAACATTTTTAAAAAAAGCTTAAACAAATGGAATATTTTCACCTATTAATCAATCTGATTCAGATGCAAATCTTAATGATGAATTTGCTAAGATCATTCCTCCAGATTGTCTTAAAAATGATCCCATCTATTCATTTACTTTATAATTTAAAGCATGTTTTCTAAGAAAATTATATGGAATGAAAGGTAAAAGATTAGCTGTTTAACTATTCTTTTCATCAATCTTTTGTTTTCTAGGTCCCTTATTAGCTAGTCTTACTTCAAGTACTATTAAACCAATTGATGATGAAGACGATCTTAAAGAATATTACCTAAGAGAATATATACTTTCATTTACTATATATATTTGTGTTTTTGTTGAACTTGTAATGGCAATGAGTATATCAAGTACTAGTATTGGTAGTGTGCCAGTATAGGAAAGATAATAAAAATAAAAATATGCTCTTAATGTAATGGGATGTAGAATTGAACCTTATTGGATATCTAATTTTGTATTTGATTGTGGTGTAGTTACAATTTTATTTTTAGTTTATTCACTTACAGCACTTATACTATAAGTAGAATAACTTAATTATTTTGTTATATATGCTTTGTTATTCTTCTGCTTTATAACTTACGTAGCCTTATCATACTTATTATCATGGTTATTTACAGAGTTTCTTTCCTCTTTAAAATATATGATGTTATTAATGGTGTTTATATTTTATATGCCAGGGTTGATTTGCTTCTTAATAATCAAAGAAAAAATTGTTAAATGGATACTATGTTTCATATTTCCAAGTGTTTCATTATTGTCAGGATTAACAGCAGTCTTGGATCTTAATTATAATCCCTCAATTATTGAAATCCCTACTTTTTTTATTGAATATCCTTGGATATTTGTTTGCATACTTATATTTCAAACCTTACTCTATTTAATGTTAGCCATTCTAATAGATCATAGAGAATTATTATCAGTAAATTAATAACCAATCATTGTTGAATCCAAAGATGGAGATGTTATTTAGGAAGCCAAAAGAGTTTAAAATCAATCCTGTTAAGATAGAGTAATTGCTAGAAGGATCTCAAAAGTATATGCAAATGGTTTTTAAGCATTGAAAGGTACTTCATTTGGAGTGGAATCTGGTTAGATATTTGGATTGTTAGGTCCAAATGGAGCAGGAAAGTCAACTACTTTCAATATGATAACTTGTAGACTTAAACCAACCACTGGAGAAATAAAATTAATGGGATAATTGATTTAAAAGGGTAAAGGAGAACTCTTTTAAAATGTTGGAATTTGTCCTTAATTTGACAGTTTATTTGAAATGGTGACTGTGAAATAGCATTTATTTATTTGGGCATATTTAAAAGGTTTGAATGAAACTGATGCTATTGAATCAGTGGAATATTTTATGAAAGTTATGTAATTAGATGCATATGAGAATGTTCATTCAGATAAATTAAGTGGAGGAAATAAAAGAAAATTATGTGTGGCATTAGCATTAATGGGTGGTACTAATATGTAATTTTTTGATGAACCTTCTTCTGGTGTTGATCCTATTGCAAGGAGATTCCTTTGGAATGCTATTTAAAATGGAGTTAAATTAAGAAATGGTGCTGTTATTTTGACAACACATACAATGGATGAAGCTGAAAGTTTATGTTCCAAAATTGCTATTTAAATTAATGGACAGTTTTCTTGTATTGGAACACCTTAACACTTAAAATAAAAGTTTGGTGATGGATACAGAGTCAGTCTAGAAATTGAGGAAAATATTTAGAGTTAACAAGTGATATCTTTAATTAAATAAGAGTATCCAAACTGTGATATTTTAGAGGAAAATAACTATAAAGTTGTAGTTCAATTATAAAAATAAGGATTCTCTTTCTTTAAAGCATTTAGTTTCTTTTTAGAAGTTATCTAAAATTAATATAAATACATTAAAGATTTTTAACTAAATTAAGCAACATTAGAATCTGTATTTATGTATTTTGCAGGTTAATAAGAGTAACTTGAATAAGATGAACTAAAAAAGAAAAAATGTGTAATTGCTTGTTGTGGCAATGATGAAGATGATTGAAAATTTATAATTATGTAATTATTAAATAGATAGATAAATTCAACTTATATTAAAATTTATAATATTATAAACGATTTATTGAATAAAAGAAATTTTGTATTATAAAATCTGATTGGTTAGGAAATATTCTCATATCAGTTTATTCTTTATGTATGCTCTTCAAAAGAATGAATTTTATTAATCTTCCCAGCATTGTTAATTTTATATATATTTATAGATTAAGTATAAAGTATTTAAATGTCTATTTTATTTATTATTAGCCAAATAAAATAAAAACAATAAGATCAATCTTTAACTCTTATAAATGAGCATATTCTTCAATGAGAGGAATACTCTGAATCAAATAATATATTGTTTCTGGATTCAATTAGAAAAATTATTATTTTATATTATTTATTTATCAAATGAATTAAGGGAAGGGTGAATATATGGATAAATTAAGATAATAAGATTACAATACAGATAAATCAGGTTAGAATTAATAGAAAGCAATTACAACAGTTTCCGGTCAAAAGGGTAACAAACAAATTATTATAACAAATAAAAAAATAATTATTGGAGATGATAATTAAAAAGTATACTAGCAATTGCCATCAAAGAAAGAACCGAAAAAAGCTTATATTGTTTTACCAATAGTCCAAACTTCTAATACATTATCACAGTTAAGTAATCTTTGCACCGAAAATTAAATAACTTATCATACATTTAAAGAATTTTAAACAAAATACTATGATATCGTAATTTTATTTGAGAATGAGTTATTTTATTGCAAATCAGAAAGCTATTAATTAGGTGAAAATAGAATAATATTTTAAATTGAAGGCAAACTTTACTCTACAGAACTTGATGATAATTATAACCCAATTTATAAAATTGTAGAGGGTAAATTTTCTGTAAATTGTAAACTATAAAAGGTTAAATTAATTGAGAAGAAAAAAGAATTTTTAGGTAAATCAAATTATGTAAAAATTAATGAGAAAAATGAAAAATAATTGAATCCAGGAGAACAAAACAAAAATAAATCCTCAGAATTTAGATCTTAAAGTTAAGCACCATCAAAAATTATTATAAAAGAAGAAGGAAGAATTGTTAATAATAGGGATTTTGGGTTTGGTAGAAGGTAATTTTAAAAATTAAAAATTTGGTGTAAATATAATTAATAATTAAATGAAAGAGATGAATAAATATTAAAGAATAAACAATGGTTAACAAGTAGTATAATAGATAGTTTTGTATTTTATCTTAATCTATAAAGTGAAAATTAATATTTCAAAGATAAATTAGGTCGAAAATCATATAAGAGAATATTATTCTTACCTACTAGTTTAACCACAAATTTCGGAATTCAATATGATTTTAAAAAAGCATAACATTTATTTTAAAATGAATTGCTCTAATTTTAAGACATGAATTTTGAATTAAATAAAATTTATTCAAAAATTGGTATTCCAATTAATAAAAATAATATGCATTGGCAATTTCTATTATTTGATTATGAAAAAAAACAATTAGAACTATATGATTCTTTATCTTATTCATTTGATAATAATTTGATTCAAACATTAGCCAAATTATTAAATTTAGAAAACTGCAAACAAATTAATTAAAATTTTTAATAATAATAAAATGGTTATGCATGTGGATACTATGTTTGCACATTTATGTATCATTAATATTAACTTTAATCTAATTTTAATCAAAATTATAATTATAATGAATATCAAATTACTAAAATATTATTAGATGTTATTAAAGATAAAGGAAACTAATGAATATTTTTATTTTCTAATCTTATATTAAATTAATTATTCAAGATTTTTAATTATTTTTTAAATTCATAATTTTATTCAAATCATTTAATTGTTCATTATAGTGTTGAATTTAATGCTTAAAAGAATAAACATTAGGAGTAAAACTGATTTAAATGTTTGAACTATTAAATATTTATAATGTATTAAATAAATTAATTATATAAATAAATATAATATATATAAATTTTGATAACAAGTAATTAATTGAATTAAGCATATTGGAAAAATATTTAATTTATTCACAAATTTAATCTAAAATAATTTGTAACAAATTTCTGTAATGAACACTTTATCACACCCAATTAATTACAAGTATTTATAATTTAAAAAATAATAATGTATATTTTTATTCAATACATTGAGTATTATAAATTTTAATATTGTAAGATTTGAAAATACTGATGACATCAGACAGTAAATTCATCCTTAAGTGATTTAAATGATAAAGAAAAATTTAGTAAATATTACTGTTAAATTATAAATGAGATTTCTGTTGAGGTAGCTTAAACCAAAACTTCATTAACAATCTAGTTTCTTGTGTTCTGTTGAGTAAAAGAAATTAATATTCAATTAGAGTATAATATTTTTCAAAAATAGTAATAAATGCAATTTAATTTAAAGGGTATTTTTTTCAATAACTTTTATAATGTTATGAGGATAGACAATAATTGAATTTGAGATTTTAAAGAGCTCTATACGAAGCAAAATACTCCAAGAATACATGAGATTAATCCAATTATTCTATATTTTAATTATCATATTCTGACATGTCGAAGAAATTTCCTTTGGATTGGTCTTACATAACAAGATAGTAAAATATTATATTTAATATATGAATCTCAAACTTTATCCATCTAGGAATATTCAAATGAGATTTAAGAGACAGGATCTCCTCCAACCCTTGTTATTATAGTAATCTTGCACCTTTTTTAATTTATAGAAACAATCTTGCATTCTTTGAAGGATTTAAACTCAAGTTTTTATTTAATAACATTGTTTCTATGACATACAATGATAGTTTTGGCTGCCGCATATTTGATTTTCAATTACTTGGCTGCCTAACGATATGGTATGAGAATAGAAATTACATGTTTTATTTTAAATCCCATCAGGAATACCATATTCATAAGAGTCTTTTTTTAAATGTTTGAAACTTTATAATAGGTTCTTGTTTATTGGGAATTTTATTTCATTTTATTAATAAAGGATTTGAAAAAATTTAAATTTTTAGCTACATTTAATGGGTTTTTATTATAGAGTTTATTTTATTATAATTATGAATTGTTAAGGATAATGGTATTCTAGAACAAGTGAAACTAATTTAATTATTAAGCTAGTGATCTGATGCTCGAAAGGCTATTTCTAAATTATTATATACATCACCATTATTATACTATCTCTTTTATCCAGTAATATATGCTGCATAAAATATGCTTTAAGTCTAATGACTTTTTATTTTTTTTTCAATTTTCCATATCATTATTGAATATTGAGTAGATTGATATAGTAGAGAGTGTGATTAGAGGACCTTAAATTAATATCAGGTTGTATTAAAATTTATTATATGTAATATTAAAATGAAATCTTAAGAGAAGTGAATTATTTTGGCATATTGTCAAAAAAGTATAATTTATAACGCGATAGACTTAATTATTATAATTTAGAACATAAATTAGTCTGTAATTATTTTTTGATTTCAAACAGATGTCAAAACGAGTTTATTATAGTAGGAGCTGAAAAAGAAGACTAGTAGATTGGATTCGTATTAATATTTGAATCTAGAGGTAGGTTGAATAAAGTATTATATCAGACTAGATGTTGACTTGAAATATCTGAATTATTTATTTAAATATTAATTTTAATATAAAATTTTGGTTATCTGTCAATGGATTGATAATAAAAAAATATTAATTTTATTTCCTATATTTTTTAGTAAATGAGTCTATCTGGAAGGGTCTATCAAAATAGAGAAGAATGATAATTTCTAAATTTAAATAAAAAAAATATCATGGGTTCTTATTATATATTTCAACTTCTAAATAATTTTTAAGGTGTTCCAAAAAAGAAACGATTGTTTGTACTTTGAAATGGCAAATTTGTAAATAGTGCACAGATAGGATCCAAAAGCTTTGCTCGATATTATTCTTCTTTCAATAAAGCATGGTATTCATAAAATGAAATATATCCATCTTAGTTTTAATCAATTTTAACAAATAAATTTGAACCCCATTCATTAATTTATTATTCATAAATAATTTAGTTTTAAATATCCTAAAGTAAATTTTATTAATTACAAAAATTGTTTTCAAATATTCACATAATTAATCTTTTCCAAACTTTCCTTCCTTATTTGCATATAACAGATAAGTAAATTTCATAATTATGGTTTCACTAAAACTTAAATATTTAATAAAATTAAAGAAATTACCTTTATTAATAAAAGATAGAAACAAAACAAATAAAATCCTAGAAATCAACAGGATTTTTGAGTCCATTTCTTGCTAAAAAAGTTGCAATTTTATCACCTAACAAAGGTGGGATTTTCATATCTTATAAATAATCTCTAAAATTATCTTGAAGTATTTATCTATATTACTATTATAGATTATTTTTATCAAAAAATTGATTGATTGACTAGGTATTATATTAGTATTAAAAATACATCAAAAAGATTCTCTATATATGTATATGGAAGTTTAGTCAATTGAAATATTTATTATAATTACTAGCCTTTGTCTTTTGTATCTAGTGACTATTTTGAAATACATACCTGAATTATTCTCCAAAAACCACAACATTTAATTGTCTTGAATTTATTTGAATTAGATATATGAGGAACCTTTATTTAAGATTTCATAAATTTTCTTCATTGAATAATCTTCCATCTTTAATCTAAAGAGTTCTACAGCTATAACTTCTTAAGAAACCTTGACACTTCCAAATTAGGTTTCTATAAATTAATCTGCAAGCTCTTTGAATTTCCTAAAGCATACTTCATCTATAATTGAAAAATCATCATATGGTATTTTATTAGGATGATTCTGATTAATTACTAAGTATAAGAGAGGACCTGATGTTTATAATCCTTATTCTACATATTTTTCAAATTCTAATAAGGTAAGTTAAGGTTTCAACACTATCTTGCATCTAGAAGAGTTTTAATAAGTATTTAAATAAACTGTAGTTACAACACAACCATCGTATGTTGCTTCAGTGCCAATTATTAATAAGGTATCATCTATTACTTCCTTCTTACTTGTTAAATATTCCTAAAACATAGCAAGATCATTTATTAAATATTATAAGAAGGATATGAAATTATTATGAAACACTTGATTATTCTTAATAAGATCATTTAATGATAATGTTAAATGAGTTAATTGAGTCACGATCTCACAAACTGATTGGTAGAGGGGTTTCAAGTATTTTTTTAATATTAATGGTTGATATTTATCTATATTTTCCAAAAGTTTAACAAAGTATTGTTTGATCTCATTGATAATTTATTGATTTGGAAGTATTTAATAGATTGTTTCTAAAGCTGAAAATGATAATTAAGGTTTTTGTCTCAACATTGGTTAAAAATGAAGATTAAAAGAGATGCAATATTCAGTAATTTCATTAATCACAAGATAATCATACTGACAGTTAATCATAACTTAATTATTTGAAGTAAAGATTTAGTTGTTATCATTAAGTGCTTTTATGAGTAATTTTAAGAGCCATTAATCTGTTGATAGGATTTGAAAAGTATTACTATCTTGACTCATTAATCTTAAAATGGTGAGTATCTTATATTTGAAATACTTTTAAAAGTTAGCATCTACATTTTAAACAAATTGATTTTCAAGAACAAATAGGAATGACTATAGATTATTAGATTCTTATAAATATTTTAAGAGTATTCCAGAATTTTCAAGACAAAGAGTTTTAAAAAATAATTTTTTTGCTTTATAACTCATTTATGAATTAGGATCTGTTGTAAGTTACATTAAGATATTCAATAGATTATTGGATAGGAGGATATTTTATGCAGTGAAATTTTGATAGTTTAATTAATAAGGTAATTTGAATATTTTTTTTAAAGTGCTTAAGATTTGTAATTTAAATCTATTATCTGTAGCTTAATTTTATAATTATTATAATAAAGCAATAAGAACATCTTAATGTATTTATGTAGCCAATAAAGGTTAAATAATAATGAGCATGTTAATTTGAATTTGTATTCTAATTTAATTTTTTTCTATAGATTAAATTAATCCATATTGTTAATAGTAATTTAGAATACTTTAGAGCCAAAGTAAATTATCTGGTAAGGCATTCATTTAAGTCATAAATTTGGTTGGTTGATGATTTTCATATCTGGAGAATAGACATCCAATAAACCAACTATGATAAAATAACTTTTCATCATCATTTTATTAAATATCAAGGATGGCTTATCTTTTAGTAAACAATATTTATTGAAATGATTTATCATATAAAATTAAATGTCCCATAAGAATGTAACCTTATTCAATGATGAGATCATTTTATGTTTCAGAGATTATATTTAATATTGTATCTACCAATAAACTACTTTATATGGGGATGAGTATTTGAATATCATATATATGAATAGTAGCTGCAATTAAGGTAAGTGCTTGCATTCCTAAAATTTAATTTTAATCTTTTTCATCTATAAGACCTTGATCTTTTTCATCTTCAACCAAAAGCAATTTGAATAGATGATTGCAATATCCATTCTTTATGATTTAAACAATCAATTAATTAACATAATCTGTTTTGTTAATTTTTACGTGGGGTAATCTTTATAATAATACACTTTTTAAAACTTAAATAATTTATGCTGGTAAAATATTAAAGTCTTAAAAAAGAATAATGTCTTAATGTAGTTGATTTAAGGAGGGCTCAAAAGAATCTCTACAAATGAAATAGTATTTTTTGATTTATTTATTAGATGATCTATTTTCAAAGGATGCTAGTGTTTGTTCAACTGATTACAAATTTTAGGTTGTGAACAGTTATTTGAATGGAGATGCTAAAAATGCAAATTATAATTATTGGAGATATCTAAAAATTAATTGTAATGAATTACTAGCTCTATTCTTCAAGGGAAGACAATGATTTCAAGTATGTTAGACATTAAACTTTCTTAAGGTATTCTACAAACAACTTCAAATATTCATTCCAATCAAGTTTTCCATCTTTGTTTTCATCGAAGATGTTAAAGCATTCTTGGATAGTAGATTATGAGACCTGATTATTTTCTGCCAATCTGTATATTAGATTGGTGAAATCGGTGATTCTTGAGATAATTTTTAGAGGTATTACCCAAAATGAGTTTTATTTATTCCTAGAATGCTAATGAAATTGTTTCGTATTTCATTTATATGAAATTCATTGAGGATTCGCTGACTAAGTATACGCGACTCTTAATCAATGATTTCCATTTAATTATTTTTATAATTTATTTTACTAAATATCAAAATTATTTGTTTCTCATATAAAATAACCATAATAAAGAGATTCCCTATTATTTTATTATTGTCTATCATACAATTCCTAATATGGGTTTTTTTATGTTTTGAAAATATAAATATTTTATAATTCATTGCCTATTTTAAACTTGGCAACAATTTCTGTTGATCTATTATTCTGGTACCAGACGATTATTAATTAATCAAAATACTCTTCTTGATCTATAAGATTGTTTTGTATTTATTAATTATTAATCCCTTGCATTATTATAATCAGACAAGAGTACAATTCAATTGATTTCTCTTAAATTTTAGAAATCTAACTTATACCCATATTCATTAGTTAAATATAGACTTATAATTATGGATAAGAGATAAATATATATTAAATAATATGAAATTATTTAATGTATATCTCTATTAAGAATTGAATATAGAAATAGAATCAAAATATTTTATAATATATATAAATTCTTCTCTACCAGTGCAATAACTTTAATAATAGAAGTAGACATAAATTAATATGTCTATTTCCAAATTTGTTGAATTGCTTAGAAATAAATTCTGACATAGTATTTAGCTTAGAAATTCAGGTATTTGTTCTAAATTCATCTTTTATGTTATAAGTCAGATTGTTCAATGTTTTGTCTCTTTATTAAGAATTAACTGTTTCATAAATATTAAATATTGAGTAACAAATCAATTTAATGCAATTATATCGACTACTTTGACTCTTTGATCTTCTGCCTACACAATTTTAAGGATAGCCTATATTTACTAATTAATTATAAATAAATAATCTTACACTTCTACATATTAAACATTCTTTTCTTTGTTGGAACCAATCAAATGCACATTTTGAACATACTCCTCCATGACCACATGGAATATATACTGTACAACTTTGTTATTGAAAACAATTAAAACATTGTTTCATTGTTCCATCATGTTACACTACTTCTGTTAGAGTTGGAGATTTATTATGAAGACTAGTTGAATTTATTTCAGTTTTATTTTTTTGATCTTCTGGTAGATAGTAAGTGCTTGAGATCTTAATTAATTGTTTAGGAAAATCATTTAAAATGTTATCTCTAAAACAATGAACAAACTTCTTTTGATTTCTTGAACTTGGAAAACTGATAATTTCCATTTCTCTTTCAGTTTCTTATTGATGTTATGATTATAATAGACTCAACATAAAAGTTGATAGTATATCTTTGAATTATAAGGTAAACACTAGAAAAACTAGTGTATAGAACACACTAGTGATTATTGAAAGGATGTAATTATGTTCTACATTTTAGTCCAAGGAAAAACTCATTTTAATTAGTGTATATGAAGGTATACCACAAAAACCTAAAAGAAATATATTAATCCAAATCATCCCAATAATTTTAATCATCCATACTTTCCTTTAATCAATACTATTATTGAAATATTGATTGATTATGATTGATAATTTAAATAGAGAATAAAATTACAAAAGTATTACTATTAATAAGAATAACCAAAATATTGAAAATGTGTAGATCCATCTAATAGATAACCAATCTATCAATTTCATATTTATCAACATTAATTGAGTGACAAAACCAAACCTAATGAATACTACAATCTATCTTAACAATTTAAAATACCAATATCTTGTAATGACCTTGATCATTGTTCCTATATATCTAAAACATAGATATCATTAACCATATGATTGTAAAGAATGTTAAAAATATTGACAAGTATTGCATTTAGAAGTCATTATTATCAACAAAATAAATCAAGCAACTCTGATCATATTTATCAAACATACATAATAAGAGATTAATCCAACACCCCACATCAACTCGAAACAACATTCTGGATTACTATTTGCCCTGTCTATTATACAATTTATAATACATCTTATGATAAGTAATGCAAATTTTTATCAAATATAGGAGATGTCCAATGCTAATAAATAGAATTGGGATTCTAAAGCTCAAATTAAATGTAAAGCATGATAGTAACAATGTTAAGAAACAATTAAATAATATTCCTATTAAAAGAGCCTAAATAGAATAGCTATTACTGTCGTTAACCAACTATAGGCTATTTATAAATGGTTAATTGATTCAGATTCTACTGGTTGGGCTTCAATACTGATTTCTGAATTATTTCTCCTTGGAGTAGAACTTTAAGATTATTATTAATTCATTTTAATTATATTACATCGAATTCAAATATATTACTTTCAAGACCTTAAATTTTATAAGGTATATAATAAAATATATTATAAAAAAAATTCTAATTTCATATATCGTTATTAATTTTTGAATTTCAAATAATAAAATATATGAATAGTTCTCCCTACATAGTTAAGAGAAAACAAAGAGTTGGTGATTGGATCTGTGGTGTATGTAAAAACTTAAACTTCTCATTTCGAAATCAATGTAATTCCAATGAACAATATCCAGGCAATCGATGCAATAAGTTCCCACATAGAAAATAATCAAAGCAATTATTTAGAGGTTTTAGAACATTGGTTCTCATCCATTACGAGGAACCAATAGAAAGTGTTGATGAATTACTAGAAAACCAAATAGATCCAATAGTTAAATCAAGTCTTTTGGTGTTGGATATGGATCAATTTTGAATTTACAATTTTTTTGTATTTTTTGTTTTTCTACTTTCATAAAATTGAGAGTATAATTATATAATAAATTTATTTTACAAAAATATGAGTGATTTAAGACCCTACTTATTAAGTCAAAATAAAAGTGTACATCATTTCCAAAACACCTTCTTTAAATAAGATCAATCTCCTAGTAAGTCCCATCGTAAATAACTCGAATAACATGGATCCCCCAATCATTTATCAACATCTCTTTCCATTTCTAAGTCAATTGCAAACAAACCACAATAAACATAATAGGACACTTCTTGTGTCTATTACCTTATACAATAAATCAAACAGTTAGAATAGACAATAGAAGAATTAAAATAGGAGAATCAATTATTAAAATCACAATAAAAGATTGGATTTTTGGTATGAATTATAATAATACAACTTAGGATTTACAATTTTAACATACATAAATGAATAAATATCATAATTTATTAAAGTCTGTATAACAAGTTAAATTGGATAATATAAAATTAAGAAAAAGCATAGAATAAATGAATTTAATGATGAAAATTCATTTGGCACCTGTAAATGAAATGTTTTTATAATTGATTCATCCAGAGTGTACTACTAATATTGCTCATAAAGAATCAATAAATCATTAATAGAATGATTCAATAAATGAATAGACATTAAATGTTAAAATACATGCAAATATTAATAAATATTAAAAATGTAAAACTGAGACTCAACTCAAAGATTAAAAATGAATATATATATAATAAATCGGAATGTATAAATAATGAAGTGATATATAAATATCGTTGTCGGCCATACTAAGCCTAAAGCACCGGATCCCATTCGAACTCCGAAGTTAAGCGGCTTAAGGCGAGGTTAGTACTAAGGTGGGGGACCGCTTGGGAAGTCCTCGTGTTGACAACCCTTTTTTTATTAATTATTATTATTTTGTTTATATTTAACAATTAAATTTACAAGTCTGAAATATATATAAAGGTTATTATATTAATTAATATTAAAGTGGATTGATGGTTAAATTAGGTATAATTTAATTGAATCTTTGAGCACCAATATTCTATGGAATTATGCAAATTTATTTGTTGAGTATTTTTAGTATTGTAGATAATGGTTTGTTTGAAAGTTCAAAAGTGGGTACTTATTATTTGTATTTGATGATAATATTTACTTTAATTTTCTATGGATTCACTGCATTTAAGGATGTAAATAATAATGATATGATTAAGCCAGGATTTGTTACCATCAGTGATTATTAATATACAGATAGTTCGAATCCATATTAAAAAAAGAGATAATCATTTCATCCACTTCCAGGAAATTCTCAATTGAGAACAAAGGAGCAAGTTGCAGAAGAAAGAATTGATTTGAAAGTTGTTGAATAAGCTAAAGAGAAGCCAAAGTAAAGGAAATGAATATTTGTTATAGGAATAAAGATGAATTTGAAATGGAATGTGAAGCTTCAGTAGATGAATAACACTATCCAGATAATGAAATTCAAAATATGGATAATAATGCTAAATCTTATGAGAAAACACCAGAAAAGTCTAAGACACCTTCTAAGATGGTTTCATAAATGCAAAGTCCACATTAGAATAATGCTAGAACCTCTTAAGTAATTTCTCAGGGAAGTACAAAGCCTGATATCAATAATAATAACAATCCTAATACATAAACAGAACCTCCATTTAATTTTTAATAGGAAATCAACGTTGAATAAGTTGAACATCAATAATCACCTAAATCTGCAAATAATGATAAAAATATTGATCAAAGTGTACATCATGGGAATAGTATGTTTATTGAAAAGAGATATTGTCCTATCTGTAATTAAGATTAAATCATCCGTTCTAAACATTGTAGAAAGTGTAATAGATGTATAGCATTATATGATCATCATTGTCCATGGGTATTAATATAAATAAATATATTTCAGACAAGTAATTGTATTGGAGAAAGAAATAGATGTGTGTTTTATTGGTTTCTATTTTTCTAAATCTAAGAAATCATATATGTAATGAGAGAAGTATGTACTATTTATAATAAATAGGCTTATCCACACATAGACTTCTCTTAATATAGTGGATCATTTTCAGTATTGGTAATCATTAGTCTAATGATATCAATATCAATGGGATTAATGGTTCTCAGTTTATTCTTATTCCATTCTTTGTTGACTTGTAAGAACATGACTACTTGGGAATATAAGAGTTGGAAGAGGATTTCATATCTTAAAGATTTTCCATAATAATTAGGATCACCCTTTAGTGGAGGATGGAAACAAAATCTTCGTTAGTATTGTCGTTTTTCCGTACCTAAACTAACAAATTGGGAATATAGTACATAAAATTTGAATTTTATTAAATGAATAATTAATCAATGATATATTTATAATGATTACATCAACATAAAGAATTTGAATAAGCTTTTGCAATTCAATTTTATTGACAAAATTAATCTAAATTTTACACTTATAAATAAGCATTATTAATCTTAATATTAACTATAAGAACAAAGACAGATATAAAAATCTAATTATCTATAATAATTGCAAATCTGAAATCTCAAATTGATAAAATCTAATAAGACTGATGAATCATATGAAATTTAATAATTTTTTTTAATTACTTAGCAAATTAATACTCATGTAAACTATTTGGTTAGAATTAACAATAGAATACTTTATTGTCTTTCAATTCAAAAGACAATTAAATTATTTCAGAAGAACAAAGATATCATTCTAATCTTAAATTTATTAACCTAATAAAAAAGATCACTTGTAAATTAGATGAATGTTATAAAATACAAAAAAATACATTATAATAGGAACTATTATTAATTAAATGAACTGAAATGAAATGTTAAATGGTCTATTAAATAGAATTATGAAAAAGGAATTGAACGATATAAAAATGAATTATTCAATTTAAATTATTATTATTATTATTATTATTATAATGGAATAGCATAAACATATATTGAATGAATAAGATGATCATCTTAATGAAATAGCTGATATTGCTAATAGATTACATAATGCTGCTGTCAACATTAATATTGAAATTGATCATCAAGAAAAGTAAGTGCAACCTCAATTATATTTAGATAAATAACCCGATTAGATGGAGAAATGGATAAAACTTAAAAGAAGATGAATTTCGTTTAAAAAAAATTAGGAGATTTACTAAAAACTAATGGTATTTATTTGTCAATATTCTATAGATTAAAGTTAAATTTGTACAATTCTTATACTTTTTGGGACGCTTTGTGCATTAATTTTCCTTTTGATTTATACCTGATTTTGAATAAAAAATATATCATAACATTATAGCAAACAAATAATAATTTAAATAACTTAAATACCGACACAATATGTTGGGGTTATGTTTATCCTTATAATGATACCATCCTTTTAGATATTTTATTAAATATTATAACAATGATGTCTTATTGAAATATAAATATTTATTATCATTTATTAAGTGAGAAACCTTCATTCATAGTCACAAACAATTCTGGTTCTTAATAAGAAAACTTATCATAATTGTCATCTTGAGCCATAGATTACATGGGAGTGTCTTATACAGCTTCCTATGTAAATGTCTATGATGAAAATTAATAAATAGTGATACAGCATCAAAATTTCTAAGATCTCGATCTCCAAATAATTTAGGTTTAAAAGGAGGTGTAACCTTTTTATTGATAACATCATTCCAATTTACACCATTGAAGAATGGATGTGATTTCAATTCATTAGATCCATCTGATCCTAATCTATCTTTTGGCTTTGAATATTAATTCATAAATAATTACATTATTCTTTAGTAATTATTTAATAAGATCAGTGGCTTCTTCAGATAGGGGAGTCTTGATTTCAATTTATTTCTCTAATCTACTACGAATCATTTATCTTTTGTTCTAAGAATAGAAAGGTGGAATGCCTTATAACATTACATACAAAAGAATTCCTAAGGAATACCAATCAGCACTTTAATTATGACCCTAATAAATATATAGAGTAAATTTACTTTTTTCAAATATATTTCTGGAGCCATATAATCATAGGTACCACAAATAGTAGTTGTGAAATCTCCTTCTTTGATGTCTACTTTGCATAAACCAAAATCTGTGATTTTAATATGACCATCTTAATCAAGCAGTATATTTTCAGGCTTTAAATCTCTATAGATGATATTTTGACTATGTAAATATTCTAGAGCCAAGATAATTTCAGCACAATAGAATTTAGCCCAAGATTCTTCCATTTTACCAATTCTCTTTAAATGATAAAATAATTCTCCTTTTGAATAACATAATAAACAATACCTCCAATCATAAAATCAATAACAAAATACAATTTCTATTTTGTTTAGAATGCATAATGTAAATTTACAATAAAAGGAGATTTAACTAAAGCTAATATATTTCTTTCTGTTTCCATATAAATTCGAGAATTCATTTATTATATAAGATCTTTTCTTAATATTTTCATAGCATATAATTTGGAATAACTTGTGTGATTAACTAAGACGACCTTTCCATAACCACCTCTTCCAAGAACCTTATCTAAAGAATTCATACTTTAAGAAACTCAAAATCTTTTAGTGATACTTTTTCTTCATCACTTAATCTTATTTATTCAACTTGCATTCCATAGAGTTCATCTTCTTATTAAAGCTTTTCCTATGATAATGTTGAATGTTATTCTGCTTCTTACTTTGAGAGACACAATCCCATATATAATAAAAATCTCTTTGTAAATATATATATTTTAAATAACATCATATATGTTATGATTAAATATTGTCGATAGCTATTCTTCATACTGCCTTCAATTATTGGAATATGAGTTTAATCTGATTAGGATTCTATTGGATAAGATCATTAAGCAAAGCAAGATTATTATTCGATTCAACCTTTTATTTTAGCTCATCAATATTTATTGATTAATACCTTAAAAGCTCCCTTTACTGAAGGAAAATATTATAAAATAATATATACAGTAGAAGTATTCAGGTTTCCAAAAGGGAGATGATTGAATCATAAATTATTTATGTTAATCTTACAATTATAATTAATCTCCAATCTATTAATATTTAATACTATATAATACACAATCATTCTTTATTTTTTCTATCTCCTCACTCTAAATATAACGATATTATTCATCCTAATCTCTAATTAATTAATGATCTCCAATCTATCCAATTAAATAAATAAAATCTTGAAATGATTAAGTGCTCATTATTTTAACAACTTTTATTTTCTCCTCTGTAACACTATCCTATTGTTTATTCTCTGCCTTCAATTATTAAGGTCTTCCCTTCCTACCCTTTATTGACTCTGATGATGGTCTTTTTGTCCCACTCTATCATCCTATTTTTAATTAATACAGGTGTAACTCCAAGATGTTTATTTTTTATATGTGTATACAAAGCAGCATTTGTTCCATACTTCTTACGACATAGGGAATCTCCACAAATATATTCCTTTACTCTTTTTTTAACTTCAGAATCACTTGATGATTATGAAGTTGTTATCATAATTAATTTAATTTATTTCATCAATAAATCAAAGACACTTCTTTAACAAAACATATATTAACTTTTAATAGCCATTATAAAAATAGCATAAAAATATCACTCCTAATTATCTAGCCATTTTGTTCTTTTACCATCTGACCATTGTCCTCTTTTTCTTTATCCACTTGCAGTGATATAAACTCCTTCTCCATGTTATTTACCATTTTCCCATTATCCCTCATATGATCTTCCATCTGGCCATTCAAATTTACCAAATCCTTACTTTTTATCTTCTTTATACTAACCTTTATAATAATATGTACAGATCCCGTATATATTCTACCATCTGACCAAACAAATTTACCAAATCCATCCATTTTATTGTGTTTCCATTCTCCCTCATAAACTCTTCCATCAGCCCATTTATAAACACCATTTCCATGAATATCATTCTAAGTAAATTCTCCTACATATCTATAATTTATAATTTATAAAACATACACAGATCCATCTGTCCAAGCAAATCTTCCTTTTCCATCCTTTTTCCCTTTATTATATTCCCCATCATAGATAGCTCCATCAGGCCATTTCTCTATTCCTTTTCCATCTTATTTATCCTCACTCCATAACCCTTTATAAACAGCTCCATCTAGATGATAATACTCTCCATATCCACTTGATTTATCTCCAACCCAATCTCCTTAATATAAGTCCCCATCTGCATGAATCAATCTTCCAAAACCAAATGCTTATCCATCTAACCAAGTTCTATTTCTAAATTAAATAAAAATACCCTTCATATATAGAACCATCTTTCCAAATCTACATTCCTCTCCCACATCTTTGATCATTTCTCATTTCTCCACTATACACTGATCCATTATCCATGACTACATCAAGCTTATAAGTTAATTCTTGTGAGTCAATAATTTATTAAATAACTTAAAATATTCATTGATTGTACCATCATTTATTTTGTGTTCAAACTAACCAAATTTTCTCATTGATTATAACACTGTTTCATTTGTAATTTTTTATTCAATATCTGTCCAATAAGAACTCTTTGCCAATTCTGTCATTTAAACAATAAATAATATTAATACTTAATAAAATTATATTTCACTTTATAAATATCCAATCCAATCTTCAATTTGAAATTATAATTCTTTAAGATTATATAAATTATATAAAATTTCAATCATCATCAATTAATACTATATATTCTCTATTTATAATTTTACTTCAACTAAATTTATTAACATATAAAAATTATCTAAATGCTTTTATTAAATATAATATTCAATTAAAACTATTATGTTTAAATTAAATACTATGTAGAGTCATTCCTTCTTTAATTTTCAAGCACCTTTGAATTATTTTTCAAAAAAGAATTTATTTTAAACTGCTACTGAAATTAAACCCAAAAGAATGGATTCTTATGGTAGACTAAATGTTGCACAATCATTACCAAAAGAATTTTGGATAAGAGATTATCTTAAATCAAATAAGAAATGCAACAAAGAATCACTTAAAATATATAGACATTAAAACCCTATATATTGTTAAAGAATGGAATAATTTCAACATTTATTAACTTATTCAAATCAACCCTATACTCCAAGTCCATCAAAGAAATGGAAAAAGTTTAGAAATATCTTTCTAACAAAAAATCCATAAGCTTCTATGACCTCAGAAATAATTAAATAGAAATTTTAAGATACTTTACATCTCTTAATTCCATCAAAATTTTCATCTCCTCCTAAAAGTGCTAAATGTTCAGTTTAATAGTCAAATAAAAAAATTAATGATTTAAGTATTCAAACAAAAAATATTAAGTAATTAAAGAGACTTGATAGATTAGAATCAAATCGAACAAATTATATACCAAGTCTATTATCAATTGATAAATAAATTCAAGAACATAGTATCAATTAAAGTAATACTAATAACAATTCGTTAATATACATCAAAGATACCTCTTCTAATCAAATGACTCCTAGAAATAGATTTCTCAAAGATTGCTGTAGAT
Organism: Paramecium biaurelia; assembly: GCA_000733385.1. NCBI lineage: Eukaryota > Ciliophora > Oligohymenophorea > Peniculida > Parameciidae > Paramecium > Paramecium biaurelia. The sequence goes on from JPFL01000115.1 coordinate 86,066, forward strand.
TATATGGTTTAGATTCACATGTGTTGCCTTCTATGAATAAATTAGTTTTCTCAGATTAAATTCAATTATCTGAAACATATGAAACTAAAAGTGATAAAAATGAAACATTCATAAAACCAATTGAAAAATCAAATTATAAACAGAATAATCTTATTAATTTAATAAGAAAGTAAAAAGAATAATAAATAAATCAAAAATAAAGATTACATTCTAGTTCACTTAAAAAGATAAAATATAATGTTTGTAATAATAATGTAAGTAGAGTAATGAGTACATACTTTCCATCTCTTAAGAATATTAATAAGCGTAATCTCTCATGATCAAAATTATTATATATTCTTATGGTTATATATATAGAGTAAATTTAATAAAACAATTCATTTTTATTCTTAATTTTCTTCTTGATTAATATTATTCTCTGATTCTTTTTAAGATTATGCTTTTTGTTTTAGATAGAAAAAGTTTTCCCTCTCCTTTTTAGTATAAAATGTTCTCAAAGAAACTATTTAATCTTATTACCATTTGATTTCATCATTGACATTCAACATGGGTTCCATTTTCATTTCTGCATATGGTGAATAATTCTATTCCATATTTGATTAAGTTCTCCTGCTTTTCTATCTATGTGTTTATGATTTACTATTAACAGGATTGTATTATAAATTGAGTTCCTTCAATATTGATATGGAACAATAACAAAGAGGATTCTTGCCTTCATCATTAAGAATATCAATATTAGCACCATTTGATATAAATAAATTAATTAAGACCATATTATTTGTTATGAAAGCAGCAAAGGTAGGAGTAAGTCCTCCTTAGCAAGGCATGTTAACATCAGCTCCTGCATTGATAAGGAAATTGCAAAATGTTATACTCTATAATTAAGCTGCATGATAGAGAGGACAAAACATATTGGTATCATAACAATTAACATCTTATGGTTCAAATTAAAAACCTGAATACTCTGCCCAATTAGTATTACCTACTTTTAATGCTAAAAAGAGTTTTCTTTATTTTAATTTTAATTAAATCATTGAATGAGGTACTTTAACTTTTGAATAATCTATTTATATTCCTTTTTATAATTATTATTTAGAATTTCCAGCACTTTAAGCTATAGCTTATTTAAGACTTTTGTAGCATTCTTCTATATCAAGTCCATTATAATTTTTAGATTTCATTCTACTAAGAATTCGAAAGAATTTAGAATCTTTTTCTTTTTCTTAATATTCTTTCTATCTTTTTTTTTCTCTTTATCTAATGTATTTCTTTTTAGAAACATAGGCTTTTAATGCTCTTTTAATTTTATTAATAGCAATTAATTCAATTTCTGGAGTAATCCAATCTGATTTAATTTCACCTCCTTCAATTCCTTATAATTATGGACTAGCATATTTTCTAGGTTTTTTTGGACCTCCAGTATAGAAATTAAGAAAATTAGATTAATTTTTCTCATATTCCTTTTTTTAGACTTTCAATTTATATTCACTAAAGACTTTAGCTGGAGTAGGAAAATAATCTTATTGTAGTTATGGTGTACAACGTAATTTGGATGAGGGATGTGTTTTTCTGATAACATTCATTAATGTTAAGGGTTCTTCTTTGGATGGAAAGATAGGTTTATTGATTTCACTTTTAACTCCTAATTTTTGATCTCTTCTTTCATTTTTCTAGGGAAGATATAAAAAGATTAAGATACTTTTTTTCTAATTACATTCATCATAATCTCTTTAAATTTCCAGACATATGGATTAGCAATAGGATTTCCTTATTTATATTCTTAATAATATAAATTATATTTTTCTGAATCTTATTTCATTGTAGTTTTAGTTTTATCCTTCATTTCTCTTAAAATATTACACATTTTAATTTATAATTTTTTGATTGAATTTTATTTTTCTTATCTTTCTTATATATTTTTAGCTTATCTATTTTTAAAGAATTAAACTTCATTTCTTTCTTTAAGAAAATCATGTCTTGTTTCATTTACTTATTTTTATATATCAAAATGACTTTTCAAAATATTCTCTGCTATTTATAATTCAATATCACTAATAATATCTTAATCTAAATGATTAATAGCACTTTAAATGAATCTAATAAATAATATTTTAAAATATATATACTTTTTATCAGAACATCTATTTAATAATACACTAGTATTAATAAGATATAATAGATCATCTTCATTCATTGATTAATATGATTCAAATTTAGATTCTAATTCTTATCTTTTCTATTTATTTTATTATCCTTTATCTAAATTACTTACAAATTCACCAATAGCTATACTATTCCAAGAACTACTATTTATTAATTTACTTAATCTTTATTTTGCAGATAATCTCTTAGCTATAAATTGTTCTTCTTTACTTTAATTCCATTTCTCAATTCTAACAGATTTTGGTGAATTCAATTATACATTAGTAACATTTTTTTTATTCTTTATTGTTTTTAATAAATTAGTTAATTCATCAATAATTTATCTAGTATCTGGTTTCTTGTAAAGTAAATCTTAAATTGTATCACCAGTTCGATTAGATAATTAGAACTATATTTTACCACTATTATTTTTATCATTAATCATTTCAACTAATGCAAATTTTAGTCTCTTCTTCAATTATCTAAATTTTGTATCAATTTCAATCCAATCAAAAATATCTAACATCTTCTCTTAACTACTTGTTATTATTGTAATATTATCACTCTTTCTTCTCTATATTTCTCTTTAATCAATTCTCTATTTCCATTATTTGAGTGAATCAAGTACTTAATTTTATAACTAACTTAATATATATTATTCTTTTTCTTAAACACTCTCAAATTGTTATACTCTATGTAATGATATTCTTCTCTATTATATTAAATTAAATACCCTAATTCTTATGCAACCCTATTCAATTCTTTTATTACTACTTCATTTTTATCATAACATTGAGTACACAAATATTCTATTTTTTCAGCAAAAAGATTCATGCAGAATTCATCATTATATAATTCACAATGTCTACGTTTAGGAGGATTTATTTCTAATTATGATATTGTTTATTTTCTGCTTGCATGAGCAGATGAATTTATTGCTGTACTAACTTAACTCTAAGCAAAACTGTTTGATCTCTTTAATATCTTTTATACAGGATATCTTTATAATTATCTTCTAAATTAATGCTATTATGAAAACTGCTTCATTTTCTCATCAAATTACTTAATTGTTTCCAACCCTAAGAAAATATCATCATCCATTTATTTTATATTATTTTAATATATATAAAGAACTTAATCAAAATTCTAAGTGTAAAAAATCATATAT
>JPFL01000115.1:89395-163409 GCA_000733385.1 Paramecium biaurelia
TTTTTAGGCAATACTTTTGAAGTTCAATTATACTCATACAATATTATCAAATTTCTGTTTAATAAAATATTGATTTAGAATAAATTGAAATAAGTTACTTAGCTATAATTATTTAATGAAATAGTTATATTATAAGTATATACATGAGCTATTATAATATATTAATTAGAACTTTAGATAGAATGAATTTGATTAGTTATTATTATTAAATATATATGTATATTATTAAATAATTAGTAATTAAGATGAAAAAAAAATATAATTAAGTTAGATAACATTCATTCTAGATTCCAAAAATTACATCATTATAACCCTTATTTACTAATTCTAATGATAATCATACTGAACCTACAACTCCTATAAAAATTGATTTGAAGTCAAAACAAGAATAAATGAAGTTAGAATTAGAATAAAAAAATAAATATTTAGAATAAATTATAAGTCTCAAATAAGAACGTTATCACCATAATCGAAAAGAATTACTGTATCATAAATTATAAAATATAGAGTAATAATTACATAAATGGAATCAAACTCGCTAAAATATTGAATTGTAAACTGATATTCCTAATTCTAGCATAAAGAAAGCAAAATAATAATATTTGTGTGAGTATTACAATTCACAATTAACTTCTAAACCTATCTAAACTAGATAAACTTAATATAAAAATACAACCTTTCATGATTTCCAATAAACCAAATCCAATGTTAGAAATGCTTAATCTTAACCAAGAAAATAATCCTTCTTTAACATTCAATATCAAAAATAAATTAACGAAGTAATTATATTATACAATCATTATAGATTGAAAAAAGAGTGCATGTTATGCAAAGGAAACTGAAATTAGGTAACTTGGATTCATAAATATCCAATTCCTTTTAAATACTTATTTAAGATTATTCCTAATGATGATGCTACATTAACTTATATTTCATAAATATTTATTTTTAAATAAAACTGCAAATCCTTCTTACCTAAAACTATGATGCAAGCTCACCTTCATGTATTCTTTACTATTAATATACATCATTAGGTCGGATAATCATAGCCCCATACCTCAGAAGCCCCAGTCTTACAATTCTTGGGTAAATCTAAGAAGCGTAAACGTCGTTCACTTGACACCAACGATTGGATTTCTTTACACGACCACAAAATTAAAGGCAATTCCCATACCTAATACCTCATTAGACTTAAAGTTGACAATGTTGTATGGTCTTTTTGGACTAGATATAGCATGTTATCTGAGCTCCATTAAACCCTTGATGAATTGATCAAGTCCCAATTACCCACTTTCCCAGAAAAACGACTCTTTGGTAATCTTAATCACAATTTCATTTAAATAAGAAAATCATAACTTGATATCTATCTTTAGGTACTAAACCAATCTCTTATCTATATTTAGACCCTCTTTAAAGACCCTTAAGTTCGTGATTCCAAAGTATTTCAAGACTTCATCAATAATTCAAAATAAAAAGCCTTCAAAAAAGCAGACCTTGATTCCCTTCATCGATTTAAATTGGATGTTTGAAATATATATAAAATTAGAGTATTAATGTTTTTATTGCTACTCTTAACATTTGTCCATCCAATACCAATTTCAGATCAAATTCAACCTACTTTTCTTAACATTCTTGACACATAAGAAAACAGTAAACCTATTTAAAACAAGGAAATATTCTTATTAGAAATAGCGGATTTTTTTTAAGGAACACCTTTCTATAATTTTTTGGGTAACTTTCCATTCCTTATTTATTTAGATTTAGAAAATAAGGACAATCAAACCAAAAGAATAGTCATTGCCACTGCTTTATCAATTTTTCTAATAGTCGTTTTATGCGTGATTATCTAATTTATCTTGGATATAGCCAAATAATCCAATATTTAATTAAGTATTGAAAAGAAGTCAAACTTGTCTGATTGATGATTTTTACATCCATGAATCATGGTTAGTTTTAATTATAATTATCTTAAAATAAACCTCGTATTATAATTTTTTGTATTATATTTGAATTCAAATTATTACTCAGTGCATTTTGCAAAATATATTACACCTTAAAACTTATCAAAATACGTTTGATAAACTTCTTAGCTTAAAATATTAGGTATAAATTATAAATTGAAATAGAATAATCAAACAACCAAAACATTAGATGTAGATATATTTTATTATTTATAGATACATTCAATTAAATGTTAATTGATAAATGTCACATTCAGCTAAATTTGGAGTTGATTAACCAAATAAATGAGTGTTCTTACTAACAATATAATATTAATCACATTAATAACTAGTCCCCAACTTAGTAGAGCCATTTTGAAAATCTGCATGTATATATATATCATAGTTCCCAAAAGTAGGTCCATATGATTAATGACAATAGATCGCATATGCTTTTTGTGCTTCTATTAAAGGATATATTTAATCATGAGTCTATGAAAATAAAAATGATGACAATGTATTATCTTATACGTAGGCATTCAAAGTTTATTGCCATTAACATGGAGAAAACCCACCAAAAATATGTCCACTTTTAGATTGGAATATCATTAATAAATTTGATTTGCCATTTACTTTATTCCAAAATCCTTAACCAGTTAATCCATCTCTAGTACCCAAATATATTTGTTAAAAGTTTATTATTTTTTTATTTAATTTTGATTAAATGATACTAATAATCTTTTATGATTAATAATATGACATTAATCTTCCATCATATATTTTACTAATTGAAACAAAATTTATTATATTATTTTATTATGCAAATTCTATTTAACCAAGAGTTAATGATTTAAATTATTCTTCTAATTTTCTAAATTAAGGGTATTGTTCTTCATTTGGATCTTTTGGTTCTCGTTTTATTCTATCAAGCATATCAATCAATTTTTAATTCAATTATTTACAATCATTTTTTGTAAGTTCTTTTATATAATCACCCAAAATAGATTCATTTTATTTTATATCTTCTTATTTAATTTAATCTCCTAATTATTCAATATTTATTGCAAATTATTTAAATTTATCAAATTCTGTTATCTAATTTTGTTAAAATACTATACTTTTTGTAATTCATCCCTAATTATGTATTTCTTTTCTAAAATCATTTTTACATGCTATTCTAATTCTTAATAAACTTCCAAGAGGGTTTTTTAAATGTCAGAAATTTTAGTTTTGAAATCCATTAGAATACTATTCATGGCTTATTCATTACATTTATCTAATTTAATTAAATATTCTTAGAGAGATGATTATATGTTCAATTTTTATAAAAAATATTCAGGTGACTTTAAGGCCTTTTATAATATATTAAGCAATTATACACTTTTAATATGAATTAATTGTTAATAATTAATATTGGCTGTTTTTGCTTATAAATCCACACAACATTCATCACAAAAGAATTCTGTTTTTTCTTTATCAACTTTAATAAAAAGTATTAAGGATCCTTCATGTTTAAAACAGGGAATTTATTTCATTTTAGTTTCTATTTTAGAAAATTAATTAATTATTATTATTATTAACTATCACATACTCGAACACAGAAACTTAATTTTATTAGAGACATTCTAAAATTACTTTCAAAAATTAAAAATATACTATATTATTCACTTAAATGTTAACATCATTATCTCACATTCTTCTATGTTTGGAGTAAGTTAACCAAATAAATGAGTACTATTAACAAATTAATATTCATTCCATTAATAATGGTATCCTAAATTAGAATAACCAGATTGAAAATCTGAACCAATCTGTAAATCATGACCATTACCAAAAGTAGGTCCAAAAGATTAATGACAATAGATAGCATATTATTTATTTATCTCTTTTAATGGGTATATTAAATCGTGAGTCTATGAAAATAAAAATGATGACAAAGTATTGTCTTAAGAAAAGGCTCCACCTATTTATAACCATTAACATGGGGAAAACCCTCCAAAAATATTACCACTTTTAGATTTGAATATCATTAATAAATTAGATGTTTTATTAACACATTTCCAAAATGCCTAACTATTTAAACCATCTTTTTTCCCAGAATATATCAAATATTGGTTTTTTATTTTTTTCTTCATTTTTTCTTCAATGGTGCGGAGGATCTTTAAACAATATTCGTTATTTAATATGGTATTTGTTCCAATTTCCCATGATATATTTACAAATTAATAAACACATTACAATTCTTTCAATACTTCATTATGCTATTGTTAATAATTGCTTAATTCTTGTTCTCTACTTTTTAATTTCGAAGTCGTTTCTTATAAATTAGTTTAAGTTTTATTTATTGTTTCACTCTAAACATTAGCTTTCTTTTCTTAAGTTTCAACAGTTTATTACAATTATTTATTTATATTTTCATATTCCTTCAATTTTACTTATAAACTTTCTATTAATAATGTGTCCTACTTTATTTTCTCTTAAAGTTCTAATTATTTCTATTTCAATTATGATAATTCCTCACTTAATTCTTTTATTTGTACTGACAATTGATCAATTTATTTACTATCTTCTAATATTTTTGATTATTATTATAAGGTTTATTCTTATAATACTTTCAATTACTTTTCATTCTCTTCAGCCATGATAAATGTTTTCATTGTAGTTGAATTAGACTAAAATTATTGATATTCTTTTTAATATCTTTAAGATTAAGATCCAATATCTTAATTACTTTCATCTACCTCTTTTTGTAAACTCTTATAAAAATTAAACGAATTATCAATTAAAGATATATATTGTTACAATATTATGAATTTTTTAATGAAATAGTTATGATCTAACTTATTATTACTTTCATTATTGTAAATAAAATCATCAATGCTTAATTATTCTAATTAATCCTCATTTAGAGTACTCATTAAATTATGTATTGTGACAATATCATACAACATAAGATTATCTAGATTTATCTTTAAATTTGAATAAACTTTTGAGTCTTCTTAATCTTAATCTTCTTATTTCTTTTTTAAATTTGCATGCTAATCTTTTTAACACAAAATATCTACAACATCTTGAATTTCTTATTCATCTAGTTCCTAAATATTGGTATTTGTATTATCATTATTTTTCTGATCCAAAGAATTATCTAATTTAAATTATATATCTAGAGATGAGATGATCTCTAAGATTGTTTTGTTGTATTTATCTTTCAATTAAGCAAGCATTTGAATGGCTTTATTAAATTTTATTTTTCTTTTAGAATGGTAATTTATTTTGATATTTTATTATTATTCTGTATATTTGCGCAATCTATCTATTACTTCTAATAATCCAACATATTAATTAGGAAATTCTTAAACACATTAAACACATGCAAATCTATTTTATGATTCATTTTAATTTAAATCAATCATAATAATCTCTTATTTATGTATTTTACAAAGTTACTTTAAACTTGGAGTTTTCTAATTTATTTAAATACTTACAATCAATTCCATTTCTAAAGGCTCTAATTTTATCTAAAATGATTATTCTATTTTTTTAATTAATTTAATTATTTATGTGCATTCCTATGAAGCAGATATTTAATGAAGTTATTCTTTAATGGATTTTAAGAAATTTGAAATCATTATTGATTCCTATTCTTATGTTGATTTCTCTTTTTCGTCATTTCCACCAGAAGTGCTTTATAGTTTTGAATTATTTTCATCCATATTTTTAGAGTCTACTTATGAATCTTCTAATTCTTTCTAACTTTCAGCAATTTTTTGACCTATAGTATTTTACAATTAACCAACCACTCCCTTTACAAGTTCATCAAGCTTTAAAAAAGATGATTAGAGTTCATTCATATAATTGACTCTTTCTTGAGTCTTCTCTTTTTGTTCCTTTTCACATTTATTTCTCCTCTCTTTGACTATTTCTATAAACTGATCATACAAATAAATATTTTTAACTCCAATCATTTATATAAGACAGTTTACACACAAATATTTAATAACTTATTACTCAGATTAGGTCTCTTAGACAGCTATGATTTCAAGATTTCCATGATCTTAACATGTTCCTTTTCCTTATACTTGTTCAGACATTGTTGGATTTTTTTTATAATTATTAATAACTTATTTAGTTAAAATTTATTTAGATATTAATTCCTATAAAAAATCACCTAAACAGTAAACTTTTGATCAATGAAAACATTTCTATAATATTAATTTAAAAAGGTTTGATCATAATTATTTCTAAACTAAACTTAGTTTATGTTAATTTATTAAATTATCTTTATGTTTCTTAATGAAAAGGAGACTTATATTATTAACAAAATCTTATCATTTTTATTAATGAAATGTTGTTGTTAATGATGCCTTCCTATATCATTTGAAGTTTTTTCAGGTAGCCTAAAAGATTTTTAGAATGAGAAATTATTTATTTTCATCAGTTGTTACTTTTCAGACATAAATTTCAAAGTTTCTGTTTCTAGAGTACACTATTGATCAAGGAATGGAATAATATCAAATGATGGTTTTCTGTTTAATTGACATAAAGTGGCTATCAACTTAGTCTTGCTGCTAGTCATGCAATCGTATCTTTCAGTATTTTTAAAGAGCTTTTCAACAATTCTTTATTATTGATATATATTCCCAAGTCAAAGGTTGATTTCTTTTTGTTGACTTGAAGTGACCAGTTTTGAGAGAATATCTCCAATTATTGATGAAAGCTTTATATTCTCCTAAGTTTGAAATTAATAATAAGATTATTTACATATCCCTTTAGTTAGATATTCAAATTCTGATTCTTTTCTTTTAGTTCTTATATGAAACCATCAAAGTATAAATTGAATAGTTATGGTGAGATTGGAAAACTCTATAAGACTCCTTTTTGGTCCAATATTTGATTTTCTTGTTGGTTGGATCTTGTAAATGCATATGTTGTTAGAATTTCTTCAAATTCAACTTCATCACAAGGCTATCAAAGTATGAAAATTTTAGGAAGTTTCTAGATTTCGGTTGAATAGCGATTTGTATATGCAAAATTAATATTTTTGATGAACTAAATAGTTGGTAAGCAATAAAGTTATTTTCAATATACTTCACTTGCTACATTAAATTAAATTTCTTATAGAATAACTCACATTCATTTTTTAACCTTTTTTCTTTTTCCATAAAATTTTCTCCTTCGGACAGATTCTCCTTAAATTGAACCGGATACCTTTTTTAGGGATGAACTCGAAAAAGACCTCATATCCCTCCCCGCCTTGTTTATAAGATTATTAGGTCCCAAAGCTTGATAATTGTTAGGTTTCCTCCCTCAGGACAACCAACCCTTTTTATCTCATGATGCTCCAAAAATATTCAAACAGTCTGTATATTTATTTTATTTATATATACATATACAAATTGTTTCATCTACAATATGTTCTTGATTTCAATCCTATCGAAATCTATTGAATATAGTCAACAAATAGTTATAAAAATTGATACTTAATCATTAATAATATTTATCAAAAATTACATCATATCATAGATTCAATGGAAGAATTATTAAAAAAAATGTATTTGGCACACTTATTCTGTTTTGCAGAAGCCTTGAAAAAGAAGTATATTTATTGAATAATTATTTTGATTATTATTATCAATATAGATAACTTGAACTATCAAATTCTATTTCATTTATCTAAATACTCACCTAAATAATTGTTTTAGGTATCTTAATTTATATGTTAACTAAGTTATTCTTTGAATAATTTTAGACTGAATCCCTACTTCTTTTACTATATATTTGTGATTTACAGAACTAGGTCCATCTTAAAAAAAATATCTTGCTTAAATTCTATATTTTTACTTGAAAGGATAATATTATAGTGTATTATTTTTTTAAACAGACCCACAGAGTTTTCTTCTAGAATTTAATATATTTTGCACTTTTAGTGTAAACTCAACTCTTCAGAATCTACTTTGATTTTTAAACATAAATATAATATATTTTTAAACATAAATATAATATATTTTTAAAATCAAGTTGTTTAATTTAATCATAAAACAACTTCGTCATATAAATATATAAATTTCATTCTGAAAAAAATTTTTGTGCAAATACTTTAAAGTTTATGTACCTAGATTAATTTTAGGCAATAATAAGTAATTATCAATCAAGGATAATTTTAGCATTTATCTCTGATTTATGTATTCAAATTTTTATTATATGGATTATTAAATTATTTAAACATATATCATTTTAATATAAGTTCAAAAATTTCACATTCTTCTAAATTTGGTGTTGACTAGCCAAACAAATGGGTTGTTTTATCAGGAATCTAGTATTAGTCAATTTAATAAGAACTCCCTAAACTAGAAGATCCACTTTAAAAATCTGAACCAATATAAAGATCATGTCCGTCTCCAAAAGTAGGGCCGTAAGTGGAGTGACTATAAATAGCATTTGCTTTTTTAGCCTCTATCAAAGGGTAAAATTAATTGTGAGTCTATGTAAATATAAATGTAGATAATGTGTCATCTTACACATATGCATTTAAATTTTATAACCACTAACAAGGAGAAAAAGCACCAAATATATGTCCACTCTTAGATTTAAAAACAAAAAGTAAATTAGATTTTCCATTTATTTTATTCCAAAAGCTCGTATGATTTATTCCATCCCTAGTTGCTTAATACATAAGAAGAGAACATCTAATAGTCTTTTTTATTTTATTCTCTATTTATTTCAACACTTCGGTACAAAATTAGGCAGTCAGAAGTTTAGGTTGTTCTCTGAGGTTTTCTTTAAATTAGTTATGCTCTGTTTATAACTAAGTATATTGTTACATAGTAGTCTGAATTTCTTGATTCTTTTATGCTAATTTTTAGTTATGCTCTGTTTATAACTAAGTATATTGTTACTTAGTTGTCTGAATTTCTTGATCCTTTTATGTTAAATTTTAGTTAATTTATTCCAATTTTTAAATATTTTCTTATTTTATCTATTCTATTTATAAATTAAGGGTTTCAATTTGCTTAACAGATTCATTTTTTTGAGGTTCTTCTTCTTTGAGTTTTGTATTTTCTTATTTAATCTATTCTATTTATTAATTAAGGGTTTCAATTTGCTATATTGCTTCATTCTTTTAAGATTCTTCATTTTTGAATTTTGTATTTTCTTATTTTAACTATTCTATTTACAAATTTAGAGTTTCAATCTACTTAATAGATTCATCCAATTATGTTTATACTGATTATTGTAATTATTTATGTTAATTTAATTCATCTGACAATGATGACAACTACTTCTAGTTTTCTTCAGCCATGATAAATAATTTCATTTTATTAGAATTCTATTAGAAAGCCTCATATTATTTTTAGATTATTTATGATTGAGATTCTTATTCTGAATTAAATAACTCAGATAATTTTCCTTTTTTTTATAAATTCTCCATGTCTGATTGTAACATCTTATAATAATTAAATGCATCATCAAGTATTGAAATATATTCATCTTGTAACTCAAATTTCTTCAAGAACATATTAATATCTGGAGTCTAACCATTTTCATTATCATCTATAATTTCATCAACTTATTATTATTATTTTAATTAATTTTAATTTTGTATTCTCAATAAATTATGTTTTGTTAACAAATCATATTTCATAAGATTCTCCAAGTTTTATTTTAGATTCTAATAGAAGATTGAATCAATTTAATCTTATTCTTCTTACTCTTTTTTTAATTTTTGATGTTTATCTTTCAAACTTAGAATTTCAACCACCTTTTGAATTTACTGTTCATCTAACTCATATATTTCTTCGACAACAGGTGAATTAGTTTATTACATATCTTTATTTATAATCCGCTTTCTTTCTAATTATTATATAATATCAGATAAAGTTTGATTGTAAATATCCTTTAATTACTATATCGATTTAATAGCAGAAGTAAACTTAGCAAATCTGTTATTATTGTAATTAGTAATCATTAAGTTTTATTATCTTTTGAATTCTTTCCATTTGATATTTGCATCTTCAATTGTAATATATTCTCTTCTTGGATATTGCTAAATACATCTTGAACAAGCTAATCCACTTTAATCAGATTCATTTTCATTAAGATAAATCATAATAATTTCTAAACCATGATCATTATTACTGCAAGTTTAGCCTAGGCTGAGAGTTTTCTATTAAATTTTATGAAATTATTACATGTTTATCAACTCCCTTTTTAGGAATAGGTTATTCAATTTGATATTAGGATTTGATTGTTTTAATTGAATCAAATATTTGAGAGAATTATTAAGGGTTTGTCATCCAAGAGAGTTGGCTCTAAATACTATCCATTAAACATGTGAAACTCTCAATATCTATTTTTTGTTTTGGAGTATCATAATCATAATTGCCCTTATAATAGTTAGATAAGGTTTCAAAATCTTAATCTAATTGTAACTTTTCTTCAGTATTTTCCTTGCATTAAATTTCCTATTAATTTGAATTGATATTCTCATCAAAGTTATTTTAGAGCTTCCCAAATATATCTAAAAAATTTTAATTAATTTTTGAGACAGATGCTTAAAGATTCTTTATATTTTCCAATGTTTATTTGGAATTTGTCACTACTTATTATTTACAATTGTTTTTCATTTTCTAAATCATTTCAAGGCCTTCATTCAATAACACTATATAATTTCCATCGACCCTCTCAATTAAACATTTTACACATAAGAATTTCTCTTTCTTTTCTTTTGGTGCTTTGAGGTCAACAGCAACTATTTCTAGTTAATGATTTCCACAATTTTTAATTTCTTACTCTATAGATGACATACTTAGATATATATAATTTAAATTATATTTAAAATTTGAATACAGATTATGTTTGAATAACCTATGATAGAATTTAAATTAATATTAGAACTCTATTAAATATTGTTAAATTTTATTTATGTTTAAAAAATTTCTAAATGTATATTACTTCTTTTTATTTATAATATAATTGAAACATTTTATTAATTACTCATATAAAGAAAGTTCAGTATAGCAAATAGGATGCAGGTCCTTAAAGTATTATTGGTTTGAAAAAAATAGTTTTAATTTAATCCATTTTATGAGTAACCTTAGTTTCAGACGAGGAAATCTATTCTTATTTATTATTCTTAGTATCAGTTTTATAAGGTCGAAATGCTGATGAATTAGAAACTAAAGCATTATCTAATGAGTATAATACTAAAATTTTCATAGAATGCAGTTGGTTACTCATCTTTTTCTGAATCTTCCCAAATTGGCTATAATTTTCGTATTTACTTGTTCTCTTTCATTTACTTAAAGGTTATTATATTATCCTTAGCTGAATTTTGATTTATGAAATTTTCATGTTATGAAATTAAATTAAACTAATATATAGTTATAAAATTTAAGTACATTTTAGAGCAATTATTTTTTGATTTAAATGATAAGTTTTTTTAGTTGCTTAATAACTAGATTAATTGCAGCAAAAGGGTAATTTCTAATAATGGAAGGTTTTCTCATCATCAGAAATTAGTAAGTAGTGTAAATGATTTTGGGTCCATTTTGCGCCTTGATTACTTAGTCAAATGTAATACGATTTAGTAATGATTTTAACTATAATTTTAAACAAAATACTTACTTGTTCAATTAATTAGTCTTCGTTCTTTTATATAATAAGCTGAGATAAAATTCTTTAGAATTCAATGTTGTAAGAATGATTGTGAGCATTTTAACATTATTTATTTGATTTTATTTGATCTTTGATAAGTTAAAGTCTTATTATATAGAGAAGGGTTACTTGTTTTTATTAGTGGTTTCTACAATATATTGTTTAGGTTTTTTGTTTGTGAAAATAGTGGTGATCTAAATAATTTGTAAATTTGTTATACAATTCCATTTTCCCATTGTGATTGTGTTCTGGATTATTTAAATAGTATATGATCATTAATTTGGAATTCTGGTTCCATTTAGTTGATTTTGAATTTGAATGCTAAAATAATTAATATATTAACAACGATATTAGTAAAATATTAGTAATGCAATAGAAAATAAAGAGTTGATTTAATAACAAATATTATATAAAAACAAATTGAATAATGAAAATTTTGATTAAAATAAGGATAAAATAAAATAACCAGATCAAAGAATTAAATTAGTTTGCTTTTTGGAGTGTTACTTTCTTAAAACAATTTTTCCGAGGGGATGTTGTTCTTTTGGTATTTATTAGGGGATTTAAATGAAATTAATTTTTTCGAATAAATTTCTAAGTGGTTGAATGATATCATCTTGAATGCTAAAATCATTATGTGTCTAAATTGATAAGATTAAACAATACCATATTTTCAGAGAGATGATACTATTTAATTTTGGATTTGGTTTATGAGATCAATCTTTTAGAATGATCACAAGTAATAAATTAATCTTTTTATCCATGTATAACTAACATGGGACATGTGACATTTGAAATAATTTTTAGATTATCAAATTTTTGATCTATCAATTTAGCTAATACAGATCCTAGATAGTATATTTATCATACCAATAAAGCTTTGAGCAACTTCTTTAAGACTAGTATAACCACTAATAGTTATTAGAGCAGCAGGATTGAATTGAGAAGCTAATAAACAAGCAGGACCACATCCCATACTTCTGCCCATTAGAATAATGTTATCTTTTTTGATTCTTCTTTTATTGATGAAATATTAATAGACAGATATAGCATCTTCAGTAATGATGTCTGCAGAAGCCTAGTTTGTAAATAAATGATACTGATTGATTTTAGTAGATTCCATAACTGGGATACTCGACCAAGATTAGATTTACATTAAATGTAGAAATGATAGGATACAAATATTCATAACAATTATATCTAGATAAATGAATGATTTTTACATGTCTTCACTGTTAGAATGGAAAAACATGATGTATTTATTATTGAGGTCATCTAGGAAATTCTCATGCTTAACTAACAGAACTGGAACTTAACGATTTTGTGGTACACCTGAGACTTTATTTAGAAGTGATTACTGCATCTAAAACACTACTCAGAGTTGCCTGATTAAATCTGGAGTAGTTCAACATTTGGTAGAAGTGATATGGATACTTTGGTGTAAGTAGGCTTTGAGCTAGGGAAGAAGAGCTTGTTGAGTTGCATCACTGTTTAAATTTGCTTAACAAATAATTAAATAATTATTAAATTATGTATTCCAAATTTATACAACAATCACAATCATAAAAAACGAGTGAGCCTGCAGCACGAATATTTCGTTTTGAGAAATAATCATCACTTAGATAAAAACTTAAATCAAATGAAACTGACAATGATGCAATATCAAGAAGAGATAGAGCAATCAAGTCAGTCGTAATTATTATTACTATCGTAGACAATCCTATAAGAGATTGCAGTTTCTGCTAGCAATTCTAGCAATCCAAAGAAACTCCTTAAATTGATTAGTTCATTTATGTCATAAGAATAACATATACAACAAATTACTGAGCAATTAGATAAACAACAGATTGTGACATTGTTCCTTAACATCCATCTTTTTCAAATGCCTCAACTAGTTCACTTTCTTCACCTTCTTTATGACTGTCTACTATAATTGGATACACAGTATTAGGATGTGTTTAAATATATTTTGTTACTTAACTATGAACTATACTAAGGTTAAGCTGGACAATTAACAAGAATACTTGAAATCTTGTCTGAAATGCAAATACTCAATCCTGATTTTAGTGCTTTTGAAAATGAGTTCTAATTCGATATTGAAGATGTAAGATAATTCTTTAATTCAATTTAGATTTCTAATTCATTTAATAGAGTCTAATTGAGAATTCTATTTTTAGCTAGCTCTATTGATATACTACATGCATTAAAAGGTTCTGTTGCTCTATTTGAATAATTAGAGACCTTTGTATTTTCATCTATCAAAAAAAGTGAAGTGCCTAATTTTAATGATTTGTAAACACTTGTTATAGCATATATCTTATTAAGTGAATAATTAGATATCTCAAATAAATTAGGTTATTCTAAATAAGCACTCGAAATTATAGGCAAGAGTCCTGATTATTCAATATTTGAATTGAAAAAGAGATTCATTATGAATGCAACCAAATTATCATAAAAGTATCTAGGACAATAAATCTATGATTAATTATTAAGTATCAATAGATCATTTAGTCCTGGATTCAATAGATCATCACTAACTCATCTAACCTAAAAAGACAATTAATTCTTCAAATTTTTAGTATCATAATTATAAATTACATATGCAATTGATAATGATTCAAATTTTTAGATTGACTCTAAATGCAATAGTTTATTGACTGAACCAATGATCAATTAACTCTTAGATAGGTAATACATTTAAATAAACAATAGAGCAATCCCATAAGCAATTAAAAAGGAAAAAATTAATTCTACATTCACTGAATAAAGTTAACAAGACAGAAAACCAATTATCATAAAGAAATAATTTTCTATTAAATAATTAAAGCAAGAAAATATCACATCCTCTTAAGTTTAGGTACAAAATTAAGTTTCAACTCCTTCCTAAAAAAATCAAGCTTAATAATCAACATCATAATTCAAATCAAATACAACAAATAAGTTGGATTCTAATGAATTTGAAATCTTATAAAATAAATTAGTTCATTAACAATAAGAACTATAAGAATTAAAGTAATTGTACGCTAATTAAATGTTACAAAAGAAGTCAGATTAAACCTTATAGCAAAATTAATAAAATGATTAATTAAAAAAGAAAATAGAATCATTAGAAGGAAATCTTGTTTAATTAAAGAATGAGAATGCTACTTACAAAAAAGAGAAAGATTAAAAATAAAGTGAAGTGCATGAATTAAGATCATTCATTCAAGATTTATAAGATAAACAATAAAAATTAGAAAAACTTGTCTAACAACAATATTAACAATAGTAACAATAACAATAATTATAATAATAATAATAAACTCTTCTGTAATAATAATTAGCTAATCCAGCACTTTAATATCAGAAAACTTAATAAAGTAGTTACTCTACAAAAGCTAATACTAATATGAATATCTAAATACCAATCAGTAATTCTGAAACCAAAAACAGATTATTAGTAAGAGGTCAGAGTTAAATGAGTCATTCCCCAGGTGAAGAATTCAAAAATGAAATGGATGATACTAGTCCAAGAATTATAAGATAAAATTAAGCTTATTTACTTTAATTATTAGATCTTCTTGATATGAATACAGGATTCACTAAAATCTACAATAAACTTCATTCTTTAAATGAGAATAATCCTTGGGAAAGTGAAGTAACAGTAATTCATAACTTTAAAGTTGATGCCATGATAACAGACTCAAATGAAGGAAAAGTTTTGATGCTAAAAGCATTTAATTCATAAAATATTTAAGTTTGTTCTGAACAAATTTCATTTGATCTCTTAAAAAGTTTACTTGGATATGTAGATTTTCAAGACTCATTGCCTACAAATTTACCAAATATAAGCACCACTCATTAATTCTTCAAATTCTTAATTCTTCCATATACATCAGTTGTTCAAGATGAAAACACCCAGTAATATAAAATCTAACTTTGGCCTAAACCTTATGGATTATTGAATGGATTAAATTTAAAATTAGATTTCCTTGATTTTAATTGTCTTGTCTATGTACACCATTTAGAAACAGATTAATTTAGAATAATAATCTTTGATCCTGCTAATTATGATTGTTTTAAGCTAGATTTAGAATTAGATTATTCCTCTATGGATATATTCTTCTTAGATGCTAAATCCATTAAAGATGAATTCAACTATTATTGCAAAAGTAAATTACTTAGGCTAACAGAAAAGTCACCTAAATTTGGAGAAGACGATGTAGCTGAGGCTTTGGTTGAAAGACATTTCTCTAAAGACAAAGTCAAATCAGTCATAGAGGAAGCCAAACCAAATTAATCCTTCTCCTAGGAATAGATGATATTAAAATCACCTTAAGAATTTCTTAAATACATTAAATCCATTGTTTAAGCATTTGAATAATAACTCAAATCTTTACAAATTACTTTTGCCAATAGTATATTGGGAATGAAGTACTTTAGATGTAAAACATGGAATGCAGGTACCAAAAGTTAGATCTAAATCATTAAAGAACAAATAGATTAATAACAATTATCTATCCATCTTGTAAATTGTTTCGAATCATTTGGACCTAATAAAACTAAACTAAAAGTTAAAGGTAATACTCTTCTTAACTTTTCTGCAATCCAAAGGGAATTTGCTGTTTCTTATGATAAATTATAAAATGAAGAAAGAGCAACGATTTTATAAACTATTTTGTATTCCTATAACCTTAACATATTTGAAAAGTAATGTGAATAGGATGAATAATAATTTGATAAAAACCCTATTATATAGAGTATCTATGATTGTGGATCATACAAAAGGTAATATATCTTCAAATATCATAAGAGTCATTGCCTTTGATAATGGTAAAATAACTTAAGTTACAATCTAAGTTATTGGATCCAATAGAAGAATGTGTGGAATTAAATTCTCAGTATTAAATATTGATGAAACCATTGAATAAGGAGTCTTCTTACCAGTTTCTCAAATTGAATGGGATACTAGAGCCATGGAAAAACAGAAGATTAAGGCATCAGTTTAAAATGTGCCATTTGCAGAATATCTTCTTACTTAGATTATAAAATGTCCAACTACTTCAACTGTAAAATTTAATATAAATAATTATAGATATTATTTAAGAAAATATTAAATTCTGATTTTAAATCAAATTAAATTAACAGCAATGAAATTAAGAATCGAAAAACATTTATTGAAAGAATTGACAATATATTAACTTGGTAAGAAGTGGTTGCAAATTTATGAGTATTAATTTTATATGTTATTTTTATTCATTTTATTTGATCTCGTAGATTTTGTTAATATGATTGATCAATCCTATTTCATTAAAAAACTAAAGTTATTAAATAAAATATTATGATTATACATCCTACTATTTTAGAAGATATAAATCATTTTTTCGACTTAAAATCAGATATTAGAAATGAAGATTAAATTATATTTAATAATCATAAAATTATTGGGGAATCATAAATTTATTTTTAAATAATTGATCTTTCAACTAAATGTTAATTGATAAATCTCACATTCTGTTATATTTGGGGTTAATTAACCAAATAAATGAGTGTTCTTCGTAACAATCTAATATTAATCACATTAATATGAATGCCCCAAATTAGAAGAGCCATTTTGAAAATCTGTATTAATAGATATATCATGCCCGCCCCCAAAAGTTGGTCCTTATGCACTTTGACAATAGATTGAATATGCTTTACATCCTTCTTTTAAAGGATATATTTAATCATGAGTCTATGAAAATAAAAAAGATGACACTGTATTATCTTAAACATAGTTAACAAAAGTTTATTGCCAACAACATGGAGAAAACCCACCAAAAATATTACCACTTTTAGATTTGAATACAATTAATAAATTTGATTTGCCATTTACTTTATTCCAGAACCCTTATCCAGTTAATCCATCTCTAGTACCCAAATATATTTGTTAAAAGTTTATTTATTTTTTATTTAATTTCGATTTAATGAAATTAATAATCTTTTATTCTTAAGAACTTGATATTAATTTTCCATCTTATCCCATACATGCAAAGTTTATAAAATGAGTTGACTTTTCAAATTCTATTTAGCTTGCATTAAAGGATTTATAATATTCTTATAATTTTCTATATTAAGGGAATTATTCCATCATCAGATCTTTTGGCTATGGTTTTATTTTATCTAACATGTCAATTAAAGTTGTATTCAGTTCTTTACAATTATTTTATGTAAGATTTTATAAAAATTCATGCACAACCTTTTCATTTTATTATATAGCTTAAGGATTAATAGAATCTCCTAATTATTCAAGATCAACTGCAAATTATTTAAATTAATCAAATTTGATTATCTAATATTGTTAAAATAATTACTTTTGTTAATTCTTCCCTAATTTTCTATTTCATCTCTAGAATACTTTTTGCACACTATTCTAATTCTTTATAAGTTTATTAGAGTGCATTTTATATGTTGGAAACTTTAGTCTAGAAATCAATGAGAATACTATAAATGGTTTTTTCATTATATTTATGTAATTCTGTGAAATATTCAGAGAGTTAAGGTTACAAATTCATTTTTGAAAGGAGAAATTCTGGTGATCTTAGTGCCTTTCATAAAATGAAGAAATTATACATTCTTGATATGAATTAACTTCATTAATTCAACTTTAACTTTTTCTTTTTCCAATTCCATACAGCATTCCTCACAAACATACTCAGTCTTATCTTTATCATGTTTAATAAATAGCAAATATGATCCATCATGTTTTAAACAGGGAATTTAAATCATTTTCTATTCAAAATAATTAAATAATAAATGAAAGTAAAATGGTTTTATTTTATATCGTCAAAAAATTTATTATTTTTTCTCCAGCATAATTTTTATAGGAATGTAAATTATTAAACAAATTTATTTTTCTAAAATGTGAATTTAACTTTTTTTAAATACTTGAATTTTATAAGTATTTTTTTAGGCTTCATTATCTGTATTATTATTTTCAAAAAAATGTTTGAAGTGACATTGAATTAGTAAAATCAATTTAACTTCAGCGGTTGACGCTCAACTTACTCTATATTTTTCATTTGATTAACTTAAAACAATTAAAATTTTATGGAAAAAAAATTACATGGTTAATAGGTTCAACCTGCTAAAGAAATTAAATCTTCCCAAAAAATTATAATAATGTATAATTTTAAAAGTTATAAAAAGGATCCTGGTGATTAAATTCAATCAATCAGTATCCTATAACAGGAAAAGTTTCAGAAAGAACTAAGGGAAGGTCAAATCACATGTTTTTTAGGGCAACGTGTTATTAACTTTTTACAGCAGACAAGAATGACCTTGGACTTATTTTAAAAAGATGAGATTCAAGTATATAAATTCTTGGTATTTAAAATATTTGGTATTATGGGGATAGAGACAAAAAAAAATAAATTCCAAAACCCATAATAATAACTAAGGAAAACAATAAAAATAAAATTTGTTATAAAAAGCCAAAAGGAAATCCAATCTTATTACATAATTTTAAAATTTTGAAAACTCAAATAACATCAATTGTTTTATCGAGTATCATCGAAATTTTTCTCAAACCTATTATATAGTTTAACTAGTAAGTTATATTATGAATTTGATATTACACCATCTTAGTTTAACTACTATTAACTTTTTTATATCTATCTGTATATTGCTTCCTTTTGTCTTCATAATTTCGAAAAATTTTCATTTAAATTTAGATTTTGATTTAGTAAACATTCAACTATAAATGATAATGATGTTATAAAATAAATTATAAATCATACTTATAATTTGTAAATTATTAAATGTTGTAAATACCTTGTTTTTAGCATGATAAATCCCTCAAAAAGTTCATTCTAATAAATAAGAAGGAAACAAAAATGTTATGTGATACTTGTTTAACAGAGATAAATTAAACAGGCTATTAAGTTAATTCTGATGATTTAATTTACTTGAATAATGTATATATATTAAGATTGCTTAGGCATACAAAACTCCAGAAATATTACTATAAAAAATAAATATATCTAAAGATCTCTTGAGTTTCTTTATGGAATAACCAAATTATGATGAATTTCAGTTGAATCATTAAATCAAAATATTAGAAAAAAGAGTAGAAGAAATAAATCATTTTCTCGAAGGAATGCTTTAAGAATTAAGGACCAAGGTAATGTTTATTTTAGACTTAAAATCAAATATTAGAAATGAAATAGAAAATGTAATTATATAAAATATTAATAGGAATTTTAATTTAATAATTTTTAGACTATTATTGGAAATATAGAACTATCCAAAGAGTCATTAACTCAATAGATTTTAGAATAAAATGAATAAGAGCTGCATCAATATTTCTAAAAACTAATGAGTTAAGATGTTTAGAAACTAAATAAAACACTATATTAAATATTGGAGAAAAAAAGACTTTAATTTGAAAATTAAGAATAATTCTTAAAATTGGAGGAATATTATCATCATATTACCAATAAACATTATCAATTGATTAAATAAATTTAGCCCAATTTTCCTAATATAGTAATTAATTATAGGTCAAATATAGAACAATACAAATAGAAATTATTTGATTTAATTGGACTTAGATAAGAGAAAACAATCAAAAGCAATGAATTAATATATCAGGGAACAAAAGATGGATTATAGAGTGATTAGTTTTGGTATTACATTAAAGGTAGATCCAATTTGTTAATGATTTTTCTATCTAAAAGTGGTTATGTATTTGGTGGATATACTCCATGTTTATGGACTCCAACTTTTACAGGAAAATATGTTTAAGATGATTCATTATCCTCATTTTTATTCTCGTAAACTCATGATTAAATTTATCCTTTAAAATACAATCAAAGAGAGAAAGCAATTTATTGCAAGTATGATTTTGGACCATGTTTTGGAAGTGGTTGGGATATCAAAATATTATCTGATTTTTAAGAAGGGTCTTCTAATCATTTAGGTACTACCTATAAGTGTGACTAGTATTTAATTGATAAAAAAAAAAATCATTTATTTGGTTAATGTAAACCTTTGATTATTGAATGTGAAATATATTAAATTTATTTTACATGAAATAATTATTTATACATTTATTCTAATTTTTAATGAAAAAATATATTAAATAAATTTATTTGGAGAAATATTAAAATTAAATTACTTGAAATATTCACAAGATATTCTTGATTAAAAACTACAGTATGGAATTTATGCTTTGTTGATATTATTATAATATTAAATTTATTTAATAAATAGTTAAATTTGAATTTTGGAAGTTAATTTAGATGGATAAATTGTCAAAAAATAAATCCATATTATAGCCTTAAAGACTTATTTTTAATAACTTTCTCTATTTTTTCCCTCTGATTATGGAAAAACATTTATAATATTTCAAAAGTTGGATGGCCTATATGTTAGAATTAACCTTGTCACACAAATTTAAACCCTATCTTAAACAATGAGATGTATTTTAAATTGAATTATTTTAATTTAAACGATTCGGTGAAATACAAATATTTCGTTTTTAGACTCTCTAACCCATAAACCATAAAAAATATCTCATAATCTAACAAGTAGAAATTTGTATAAATATTTTTGAATCACAAAAAAGGTGAATCATTAATTTTATTAAAAATTATTATTTTTCATGATTGATATGTCAACCAAATATTACTTAATAAATCTCACATTCTATTATATTTGGATTACTATCGCCAAACAAATGTGAACTTTCAGCTTTTTGATGTTTATGAAATTCATATGAATTTCCCAAAATAGCCATACCATATTCAAACTCGGCATGAATATACATATCATAACCTTCCCCAAAAGTAGGTCCATATCCATTTTCACAACATATCGCCTTTGCTTTATGTGCTTCTTTTAAAGGATATATTTAATCATGAGTCTATGAAAATAAAAATGATGACACTGTATTATCTTAAACATATTTATTCAAATTATATTGCCATTTACATGGTGAAAACCCACCAAAAATATGTCCACTTTTAGATTTTAGTATCATTAATAAATTTGATTTGCCATTTACTTTTTTCCAAAAATTTTATCCAGTTAATCCATCTCTAGTACCCAAATAAATTTGTTAAAAGTTTATTACATTTTTATTTAATTTAGATTAAATCTAATTAATAATCTTTTATTCTTAAGAATAAGACATTAATTTTCCATCATACATTGTACTAATTTCTTATTGCATTTCTATTAAAATAATATAATAATGAATGAAACTAAAAATAGATTTTATTATATAGTTAAATAATCAATGTTATTTTTTTAAGTGTTATTAAATCATATGTTGTTTAACTAGTAAGTTATGTTATAAATTTGATATTTTATCATCTGTTGTTTAACTACTAGTAGCCTTATTATATCTATCTGTATATTGCTTCCTTTTGTCTTCATAAATCAATTTATTATTAGATTTAGGCTAAGGGGATTGTGTAATTTGTGTTTAAAGAAATGAACTTATTTAACCTTATGGAAATACAGAATTACTTTCCTACATTCTATTTCCATCACTAGGTGTTCTAACATGCTAATATGTAATCATCATATTAGATCCTAATTAAGGACTCTATTATAATTGATCATCTTAAGAAATTAAATTTTGTTTTAAAGTTCTTTCTTCCAAATATTGTGTTAGTTTTTCTCTCAATGCAGTTGAATCTTCTTTAACTATTCTAGGTTATGTGTAGATATGTTAATGACTCTATTATAAAACAAGTTTCATTTCTAACATGTCTCTGAACAGATGATCTACTTTTGGATGTTTTTTAAAATACTCATGAGGTGGTTAAGTGACTCTGTATTTATCTAATAGTCTTTAACCTTTTCCATTATCTCTGCTTTCTTTCATTTGAGTTAATGTAGTTCTTGGTTCATCCAAGTTTTTTAAGACATTTGATACTTTAACTTAATTAAAGTTATGTGATATAATTTAATGTGTAACTAATTTAGCTCTTGGAGTTGCTTTATTACTGAGATTTAATAGTGAATTAATAGATGGTGACAATTGATTAAGATTAAATTTAATTGAGTTTGGAAATCTACCACTTCTATCAGATCCATTTTCCATTATATTAAATTATTATAGTTGCTGTTCCATTACAATGGGGTCACTTTATTATTTCTTCTATTTTTTTCTAAATCTTAATTCTTTTTATAATTAAGTGGCTCCTTAGACTTAGGTTAATTCAGGTATGCTAACATTTGGGAATAAATTAGTTTAAGTCTGTTGCAACTATTATTTCTTAAGATTCTTTTTTTAGAAGGAATTGAGTCTATAATCCAAGTATCTGCTGTTAAGATAAATATCAATTTATTATTGAACGAATTCATCTGAGACATAGAATCCATTAACATAATACAATAGAACATGATAAGAATTAAATAGGAATCTTTGATCAATTTTGTTTCTCTCTTCTTGTGTTTGCTATTTAAATATTGTACTATGTATCAAAAACCAGACTGCAATTAAGATGAAACTTACCATTTCGTCTTTTGGTTAAGGTAGTTCATTGAATATTTTCCAATATTGCAAATGCAACTTATGACTTAATTGATAATTTTGTTTCAAAAGAACAGCAGTGTTTATTAATTCTAAACATGTCATTACAAATTCAACAAATGATTCTAATTGCAAGCATTCACAATATTTTTATCGTAAATGTGGTTTACTCATCTCTTATTTTAAGACACATTCTGCATGTCTGTAATTAAGATAACTCTCCAAAGATTCTCTAATAATAGCTTCACTATTATCTAACATATTATTTATAATAATTTATAAGTCATATTTAATAATATTGTTAACAGATAGGATGGATGCTACTAAATCTCTAAAATGCTAAACTAAACCTTTCTAAACACAATCATCTATCTAAAAGTAATAAATTCATTAAAAATACAAAATAAAAAATCCTTTATTATATTTTAAAAATTTGAACGTTAATGAGTAATGCAGATATTCAGTATATTGAAACTCATACTCAAAGAAGACCTACTACTGCATCCCTTTAACACTCAGTTTAGAATTCACATCCAATCTCCCCTCTGAAATATGATTATTTAGTTACATAGCATACTCAAAATTCAATCTCCCCATTGAGATCATCAAATTAAAAGATTAGATTTGTACAACCATTTAGTTCCTTAGCCATTATATCAAAATAAATTGACAATGACTATAAAAAATTATCATTGCAATCACCTGCTTAAGTGTTTGTAAATGTAATCATTAATTTTTATTAAGTGTTTACCGCCAAAGGCACCTGAATTGTACAGATCAACAAATTCACCTAATAGAATAGGATAATATCATTCTAAGACTCAAGTTTCAGATAGAGGAATGGATGATAAATTATCTGAGTTTTCGCTCTAAATTGTCAATCAGTAAACAAATGAAGATAGATTAAAAATGTAAGATTCAAATCTCTTATAATTCAAAAATATTAAGTTCAATAAGCACAGGAATAGTGAATAAGATTTCAAGAATTAATAGAATAGGTTATCTGTAAGAGATGAAAACATCCAACAATCTATTGCCTATAGTTAAAACACAACTAAAAATGGGTAAGGCATTTCTGATTTGTAAACCAAGTATGATAAACTAAAAGAGGAATATGATTTGTAACATAAGTTCTTACAGGAAAAAGAAAGAGCTTATAATGATTTATAACTAAAGTATTAATAGTTATAAAGATTACAATAATAATATTAATCGAACAACTCAGAATCAGATTAATAAACTATTAAATAATTGAGAGAGAAACTATTATAGAATGAAGAAAGGTTATAGGAATACTCAGTTGTTCAATTTCAAATCTAATCACTTAAACAATAAAAAGCAGAAGCTGAATTAAAGTCAAATAGATTATTAACAGAAAATTCATCACTAAAAAATGAGATTACATAGTTACAATAGTCATTTTCAAATTGCAAGACCTAAGTTACTTAAGTAAAAGAACTTGAATTGTTAGTGGAAGTGTGTTAAAATGATTAAGATGGATTTATAAAATCTTTGGAAAGTAAAGATGCAGAAATACAATATCTAAAGAATAGATTATAAACATCATAGGAACAACTATTGAAATTTAAATCAGATAATCTTAAATTATTTAATGAATTGTAGAATGTGTAATAGGATATCAAGAATATGTAACAAGCAATAATTTAATCACAAGAAATTATGAAAACAAATCAACAACTTACATTAGACATTGAAAATTTGGAATTAAGCAAGAATGTGTTATAAGAACAATAGGATAATATTCTAGATCAATATAAGAGATTAAGCAGTATTAATGAAACACTGAAATAATAGTATTAATCATCACAACAAGAAATTAATTAATTAAAAAATATATTTGAAAATGAAAAATAAAATTATGAATAATAAATTCAAGATCAGAAGGATGTAATTGAATAACAAGACTGTGATTTGTAAAATGCCAAAATGGAAAATGAATAGAACACTTAAAAGATTAGTGAATTGACATAATATTATTAAGCTTAATTTGCAGAGCTCTAACAATCTTTGGATAATTGGTTCAGACAATAAATAGAGACAGAATTAAAGAAAGTTGTGGATCCAATTACAGAAGAGAGAGACTATTATTAAGAGAAATTTAAAGAGGTCATTTAAAAATGTGAATCATTGGAAGATCAGAATTAGGATATCATTACAGAATATGAATTATTGACTAGCAAACATTTAGAATTGAAGATGTTGTTTGATTAGATCAAAGCTATATCCCAAACTTAATTGAAAAATTGAATGGCATTATTATACTTATCATAATTATAAATATAAAATAGTTAAAAATGCTCAAAAAATATCTCTCGTCATATTATTCTAACGAATAAATAAGATCTAAGAAAATCAATTTTAAGTCAAAATTAGATTTTTAAGGATTCACTAAAGCAAGTATAATTATTATAGTACCTTAGAATTCATTAATTAAGATTTAACTCAAAGAACTATTGATTATAGTTCTCCAAAAATTTAACTAAATTTTGGGTCTTTTGAAAATCAGTATCCCAAAATTATTAAGCCACTAACTAAGTAAACAAACCTAAGTCTCTATGCATAATAAATATTGTCCAGTAATTAAGTAAATTCATCTTAGAGAATAATAATCAATCATCAATGGACAATACACCTAAGAAAGGATTTGATCTACTCATAACTAAAAGAGATGAAGCATATAAATATAGATCTGTTTCATAAACTTAAAGAAATCAATAAATTAAGAGATAAAGTAGTGAAGAAAAATGTAAATCTAGTGAACGAATCAAAGTTATTGATGTATTTAATCAAAGTCCTAAACATAATAAATAACCTACTTCCTATTAAACATATATAACAAGCAAATAAATCTTAAAAGTTAAACTTAAATCATAACAATAACATTTACAAAGCAAATAATCCAAAATATCTATTCATATTGTAACTTTTGCTCTCTATTATAGAATAATGCCTAACAATAATAATGTATCAAATAACCAATCTCAAGTAGACTCAATGAGTCAAGAGACATATTGTCACAGATGAGAAGAAACTCAATAAACACATAAAAGTTGAATAACAATCCAGATAAAGAAGGAGTGACTACATAAAAGAAAAAATATTTCTTTAATTCTCCTCAAAACAATGATTCTATGGGATTTGAACACAACAGCAAAAGTAACATTCAAGTGGCTCGCAATCTAAAAATCGAACTTGAAAAAGTTGAAAATGAAAATATTCTCGAATTATTGTTACTTTCAACACAAGAACTAAATAATAAATTTAAGAAGAATCAACTCATAAGAAATGAATCTGAAGAAAAAATTCCAGTCAAAATTAGAGTAAGAGCTGGCAATAAATTTCCTAAAGACTTTTTTTAATGAATCATAACTAATAAGCAAATAATTATTCACATTTTATGTCTTTTAAAAATTTGCCTTAAAAATAATTTAAAGTATAAAAATGTTATTATTAATTTTGACTTCTTTGAATACAAATTATACACAAATAATAATGTAAGGAGTTATTTTACTTCTTAAAGTTATATGGATTATTATTATTAAAAGCCTTATTAATATTTATATGTTTTAAATGATATTATTGTTAATGTCGGTAGGATGTAGAAATGCTCCATTAACAAGTGAATATTCATAAAATGAAGAACAAGAATTACTATCTAATGATACCAAGATGAAATTGTAATTATATAATGGTGAATCAATTAAGTTGTTCTTTTAAGAAATAACAGATTATTTTGAAGGAACATCGTTTTTTGATATTTTAAGTATCTTATTAAGTCAATTAGATTTCCCTAATATGGATAGTTAATAAAAGAGAATAATTTTTGCTTCAGGGTTATCCATTATTTTACTTTTCATTTTCTGTTTAATGATGAGTTATATTAGTTAAAAGTCAAAATAATCGATGCACTAACTAAATATGGAGAACAACCCTATAGGTGTATAATATTAAAATATTTGAATGTGGTCATATCAAAATAATTTATTTTTTGTAATTTTGATTATTTTTATTATTAAAATGTCTCAACTTTGCTTTTTTAAATTGTAAGTATTCCAAAAATATGCAAAATAAACTTAAAACTTTGTAGTTCTTATCAAATGTAAAATAAATTAAATTTGTTGATTAAATATAGAATAACTGTTCAAATTCTTAAGAGATTTCAAGGTATATTGATAATTTAATGGATAAAATTTATCAATTCTATCAAAATTGGAATAATTTTCTATATATAGTTATTAAAATATTTTATCTGAATAATGAGTTAAAGATACAGTTCAAAAATTTACACTTCATAACATAGAGTTATTTTGATTATCAATTGTCTTGCTATTTTAAGATTTATTGATATCTTATATAAATTAAGTAAATAAAGATTAATAGACGTTAACAATATTTTCTTTTCATCTATTAATACATCTTAATTTAAGCTCCAAGTGTGCTATAATCATATAGAGATTTTGCAATTTATTCTTCTTTAACCCTTAAGATAGATTAATTTGGTTTCCAATTGAGAATACATAATAAGAAATAATAATGTAATTGAAAATTTCATTATATGAATAATTATTATTTCTAATCAAAATATATATATCTAAATCAAAAAAAATAGATATTTTTAATTAATTCAATAAATAAGAATGACAGAGAATATCATTCAATAAAAATCTGAAGAGGATGAAAGACCTAGTATGTATTTATAATAAGAAATGGATGGAGACAGTATTGTGTTATTTGTTATATCAAGAAATAATCTATAAAAATGTAAGAAAAGCAAAAATTCCAAATACGGCAGATATTGCATACTGTGAGATAAGAATAACTGAATTATAAGCTGAATTAGATGCTTAACGTGAGTAGGTTTTCAAATTAGAATAACAATAAGATTTGTATGTAACATATGAATAGACAGTAAATATTACAATAATTATCTTTTAGATAAATCAATTGCAAGAAAG
This sequence comes from Paramecium biaurelia, assembly GCA_000733385.1. Taxonomy (NCBI): domain Eukaryota; phylum Ciliophora; class Oligohymenophorea; order Peniculida; family Parameciidae; genus Paramecium; species Paramecium biaurelia. The sequence continues at coordinate 117,469 of JPFL01000115.1, forward strand.
AAACTAGATATTGAATGATGAAAACAAATAGCTAACATTTTTGTTACGTTCTAAGACGAAAGAGTTAGATTTAGCAAAATTTAAGATTCTTGAATATGAGTCACAATTAGAGAGATTAAGAGATATAGAATAAGATTATAACAATACTTATGATTAATTGTAGGTGAGGGATAAAGAACTAAAAGAAGTAATAAGTTATTTATAAAGTAAAAGTTAGCAGAAAAATATGGACAAATGGAATTAAAATATTCACAATAAAAAATACTTTAATTAGAGAATTTTGATCTTTAAAACAAAATTACTAATCTATAGAATGATTTAAATGTTTATAAAGACAGAAACATCAAGTTAGAAACAGAGAGAAAGAAACTTGCAGATACGAAAACTGAAGTGTCTACAATCTCTAAGATTGAAGTCTCAAAGAGTGAAGTCAACATTTCATAAATTGCTACATCATAAAACTCATCAGATTATTCTAAATTCAAAACATAGTTATAGGAATAATCTGATCTATTAAATTAGATGAAAAATGATATTTAAGAAAAAGATCATAGATTAGGATTACTTAATCATGAACTTATTAAATTATAAGATACATTATCAAATAAGAATGAATAAATATCTTAATTATAATCATAACTAGATTAAACTGATGTTAAATTTAAGGAATTAGAAAGCATGGCTGAAAAATATAAAGTTAAACCTACTACAATCATAAAAACTGTTGAAAAAATAGTAAAAGTCACTCCAATAGATGCAGATGTAGAAAAAGTCAGGTTAAATAATGAATTAGAGAGAGCAAACTTTGAAATCGAAAGATATAAGTTTGAATTAGCTTAATGGTAATAAAAATTGGAAACTTAAGAGAAGATAATATCTGATGTAAAATATTAGTCAAAATATCTTTATAGTTATCAAGAGATGTCAGATAAATCATTTCATTAAATGAAGAAATCGAATTGTTAAAGATAGATAAGGCCAATTTAATTAATGCTTTAAATTAAAAGGAATAAGATTAAGAATTTACATTGAATTTATTAAATTAAAAAACACTTGAACTTTAGAATCTAGATAAAATTAAGTTCAGTTTGACATTTGCTGAAGATCAAATCCAAACCAAATAAAGAGAGATTATCTCTTTAAAAAGAAGAATTGGTGATGTTGAGAATTCAAATAACTAATTAAAATAGTTATAACCTGAATTAAGATAGGCAAAGAAATTAATTGAAGAATTAAGATCTGAAAATGAAAATTTAGATTAATAAATTAAGCTACACAAAACAAATTTGATGGATGCTGAAGTTGTCATTAATTAATTAAAGAAATTAGAATAACGAATCAAAGCAATCTAAAATACTAATTCTTCTTTAAGATAAGAAATAACATAAACACTTGCTGAATCTGAATAATGGAGACAGAAATACAATCAAGGATGTTCTGAAATCACTAGATTATAAAGATTATTAGAAGTGAATTAACAAAGATAATAAATTCTAAATGAATAAAATAAAAATTTTAAAAATGACTTTGAAGTACCTGATATCAAAGTAGATCCACTTCCAATTCCATAAAGATTAACCAAATAAATTATTTAAGACGAGTCATAAATTACAAAATTAAAGAATAATTTAGTTGCTGTTGAATTATAATTAGAATCTGTATATAGAAACAAAATACTTGAATAATAAACCTATTAAAGTTAGATCGATGAAATCAATTCTAAATATCAACTTAAAAAGGGAGAAAGTGAGTCATGGAAATAAAAATATTTGAAATCAGAATAAGAAAATGTTAAATTAATGAATATTAATGATAAATACACTGTATTATTACAAAGATATGATTCTCAAGAAATTATTATTTAAAGTCTCAATGAGAAATTAAAGTAATTGACTTTAGAATTGGATAAAAGTAGATCAGAAGTATTTAATTTACATTTGCAATTAAGTCAGTTGGATGTACTAGTTTAAGAAAGAGATCAATTCAAGTAGAGAGCAGATGCTTATTATTTAGAAATATAAAATCAATATAAATAGATTCCTCTTTTAAAAGCTTAAGTATTAGATTTAACAAGAAAATTGAAATTGGCAGAAATCCCAGTAATTCGTGTTGCATAGAAAACTGATGCCATCGAAAAATTAAGATAATAAAATGTGGAATTAGAATAAAAGATTGATGATACATTAGAGGATTAGATTGATGAATTACAATAAACTAATCAAGTCTTAAAATAGGAATTGACTAAATAAATTGATATTAATACATAATTGATTAAGGATTTATCTAATACAGATAGAAAGAAACAAGACATACTTATAGAATTATAGTTATTATAAGCTATTGAAATAGATTATTAATAATTAAAGATTGCATACCTAAACAAATAAAAAGAAAATGATAAAATCAGAATGTAGAGTGATTAAATTGAATTTAAATAAAGAGATTTAGAAAATGCTATTCATTCTTCAAATCATTTAGGATTAGAATAAAAGAATGAAATCTAAAATTTAAGAGAGAGAACAAATAATTAAAATTAATAAGTACATGAATTATTAATCAAACTTAATTCTTTATAATAGTTGAACAATGATTATAAATTTAAATTAGAGTTATTCCCTGAATTGTAAGAAAAAGTGAATTCATAAGCTAAATAGATTGATGATTTGAAAAAAGCATTACAAAGTTCAAATGAAATAAGAGATGAATTAACTGCCAAATGCACATTATAATAAGTCAAACTGTAAAGTTTAGGTCCTCTATAATCAAAAATTGAAAGTCTATAATTGATTTTAGATGAGAGATAAAGATAATTAGATTTATGGTAAACTAAGGCTTTAGAGTTGGAAGATAGCAAATCTAAACTTAATTAAGAATGGAAAAAGAAATTTGATGCTGTTGAAGTCTAGTTGAAAAATTAAAAAGATTTAGATTAATTATTAAAACAATAAGAAAATGATATTAATGATTTGATTAGTTAGAGTAATAAACTAAATGTCTAGAATAAGGAATTATCTGTTGTAAATTAATTACTAAATAAAGATATTGATCAAAGAGATATTGAAATCAAAAGATTATCAGCAATTGAAACTGATTTCAGAAAATTAAATGAGAATCTATTAATTGAATTGTAGAGAATTGCAGATCTTACAGATAAATTATAAATTGCATAAAATCAGTATGATGCTGCAAAAAGAGATTAAGAAAGATTAGAAAATAAATGTGCTATGATGTCTAGTGAAATTGAGAGATTATCTGTTATGGTTAAAAATAAAAATATTGAAATCTAAGGAAATAAAGCTATTTTACATTAAAATCAATAATAAATTGATTAAGTTTAACCAATATTTGTAGAAAATAAGAGATTATTTGATGAATTAAATAATGTATTAAAATCTAATGAAGAATTGAAAATACAATCAATCCAAATGTAGAAATAAATTGATGAATTGAAATCATCTATTACTAATGGTAGTAGTTATGAAAATCAATTAAAAGATGATTTAGAATAATTAGAATAAGCTTTAAGATAAAAAGAAAATGAAATCAGTGAAATCAAATAGTTGTTAAGATAAAGTGAGAATTAAGTTAAGGATATAAAGAGAGATGACTAATAATGGATAGATTAATAGGCAGAAAAAGAGAAATTAACAAATCAAATGAATTATGTCAATGAATTATTGAATTCTAAAAATGCTGAAAATGAATAATTAATTAAATCAAATCATGTTTTGTAATCAAAATTATTGGGTAATCAAAAATTAGATTTTGAACATTTGGAATTAGCATTAAATACTAGAGATAAAGTAATTGAAGAATGGAAAGTTAAATTCTAGAGATTATAATAAGACTTATAGAAAATTATAGAAGAGAAAGTGGAATTAGAAAACAGATTCAGTACAGTAGATTTAGAGATTGAAAGATGGAAAAGAAAAGCCAATTCCAATTCAGCAGAAATTGAGATGTTAAGAGTAACCATTGACTAATTGAATGATGAAATTGAAAGATTAAATAAAAATACATAAGATCTCTTAAATGTAAAATTAATCTAATTTATAATAGGAAAATGATTCATGGAGACATAAGTATGGTAATTTGTAATAGTTGATACCTTAAATGGTACATCATTAACCAAATCCAGAAACATAAGCATACTAAGTTACTCCAGGAAACAGTTTCAGAATACCTCCAGGAACTGATAGAAATTAGGGTAGCTTTAGAAATCAACCACCTCCTCTTGATTCTAGAAGATCTTTCAGAAGAGCTACCACTATTGGTCTAACAAAACCATGATTAGTAATAATAAAAATATTAAATATAATCAAAATAATTATTCTCAATCATTTGGATTATCAATTTTATATAGTATTGCTATATCATACTATTTGAATGAAAATACAATAATAAAGTAGAAATATGAGATGGGATATAAAACATTTATATAAAACAAAAAAACTTTAATCTAAAGTTTTTATAAATATTTATCAATCATCTGTAGCAATTCTAATTTAAAATATAGGATCTTTATCAAATGGTTTCTTTTGTGTATATATTGGCACTAATGCTTCAAGTTACATACCTCCAATTGGCATTGATACACCAATACCAAGTGAGGATCTAAAGTTTTATAATAAAGATTTTGGATGACCAAAGGTTAATAATGAACCATACCAAAATAACTAATAAGATAAATTTTTTTCCTTCATCCCTTAAAGATTGTGAATATTGTATTTAAAATCAAATTTAGCAAAAGTGTCACATTTTCTATTATACAATTTACTCATCTCAACCATTTAGTTAAAACCTCTAAATTACAGGTTTTGAAATGTATCATTTAAATCTAAATGAGATTGACTAAAGGCTAGACCATAATTAAATGATAATTAAATTGATGAATTGCCAATCAATTTTTTAATTTTTTTAATTCTATTTCTATGTTCATATAATGGAATCCATAATTAATGTGACATCCATACTTTGATAAATGGATTCATTGTTAATTTAGGTATTCCTACACTAAGATTAAATTTATTATTATGTCCTTCTAATATCCCTTAATCTTAAAATATTTTTGATTAAAAAGGCCTAGAATATGTAATTATTGTGGATTCAGTTGGAAGGAAGTCTAAATTATGCATGTATTTACGAAATAAATACCTCCCTAATAAAGATTCTTCATCTTCAATTTTATTAAATCTGAATTAATTTGAGATAGTCAATTATGTAGTTGCATTATTATAAGCAAAGCTGAATTCACTAAGGTTTTCATCTATATTTTAGATTTATTATATTTAAGCTTATCTATAGGCAAATGAGTAATTAGAATCTTGGAAATTTTTGTATGACCAACTCAAAGACCAATTTGATTTATTAGTACTTAAATTTTGATCATATTCAAAAGCTAATTAGTCGTGGATTCCAAAGAAATTTTTATTTCCAAACTTCATTTTTAATTAATATCCTTGAGTGTCTATTTCATTGGATGCAGATAGAAAATAGGGTAATTTATCTTAAATATCAAAGTGGAGTATGATTCCATTAGGAAATTTCTTTTGGGATGGAAGAATAAGTAATCTAATTTAAGAATATAATTTAGTTCTTTCAAGTGCATCAATAAAAGAAGATGAGATTGACATGAAATGTTCTAAAGATAATGATTTATCTTTAATGAGTTTTTTGTGTTCCAAATAGTAATGAAAAAACAATTTTCTTAAGTAATTTTATTAGGTTTTAGTTGATGAGAATGTGGCTCCAAAATAATTGAGTTTCATTTCTGATACTGGTATTCCATGTTTTTATTGAAAATGATTGAGACAATCTAAAATTGGTTCTTTGTCACCATCATTATTGTATTCCTCTATAATCATAAATATATTTTTAATTTTTTATAATGACTACTATTCTTCCATTAGGTAATATTGTTAATAAATAGAGTAGGATTATTGGATAAGGCAATTTCATCAAGGGTATGGATTCTAATGAAAGATGATAGAGAATTTGAAGGGACATTACGTGGTTTTGATGATTTCTTTAGTATGGAATTGATGATATGATTAGATATGGTTTTAGAGAATGTAATTGAGTTAGATAATGGAAAGAAGAATAAATTAGAATCTATTCTTTTGAATGGTACTCATATATGTTTGATTGTTCCTGGAGGTGAAATAAGTTGAATAATATTTTTAATATGTTAATAATCATATTATTGTTTTAATGTTCTAAGTCTTTAGGCACAGATTGTTACAATGATTCAATTATTAATGTAGATGAGTAGATTTATAACTACAATTCAGATTGTACACCACCTACTTCATTAGAACTTAATTGCTCATCAATATCTAGTTATGTAGAGATAAATGTCGATTCATCAATAATGTGGAATTTAACTAATTTTATTACAAATTGTGGAGGTGTCAAAATCACTACATCTTAAATTCAAATTGGTAATATATCTAGCAATCAAAAGAAAGCTGGATTTATTGAGAACAAATATATCATAATTGAAGCATCATACGACTTCTAATTCTATTCAAATACATAAATGAATATGAAGAATTATTTACTTGCATTCTTTCTTAATAGCAGTCAAAGCTCTACTATTCATAAATTAAATGCTTCATCAAATAAGATGCTTTTTGTATTTAATAATTCTGTGACTTTTGAAAAATCATAATTTTTAATGACAACTTAAACTTGTACAAATAATGTCAATATATTGCCAGGAATGATTAGTATTTTCAATGTTAATTTTGAGTCTGTAGAAGATTACTTATTGCATAATTAATTTATCTATTTATAGCAACCAACTCGTTTTACTGCTTTCTTTCAAGTGTCCAATTACACTTTCTTTATATTTAGCAACTCTTCTTTAGTATTAAATGACACTTCAGTGATTGCCAGTTAAATAGGAATAATAAATAATGGTACTATTAATTTGTACAACAGTATTTTAAATACTTCTTATTCTGGTTGTTATATAAATTAGGGGTATTTTAAATTATTAATTTGTATATAGGAATGCTAGAGGTCCAGAATTCATTAATTATAATTAAAAATGTTTTGCAAATGGTGGTTCAAATTCTGGATATGGAGGTATTGGATTAAATGTTGGGGATTCATATCTAAATGATTGCATATTCTTGGCAAATTCAACAAGGTTCATGTTTGATTTGTATCCATATGGTTATTTATTAACAAATCTCTATCAGGGTTCAGGTGGCAGTTCAGTCAATCTAATAGAACTAGTGAAGTAATTTGGAACTGTATCCAAAAATCTATTATATGGATTTGGTGGAGGTTCAATATTTATGTATGCAAATTAATCAGTAATTATGAATCATTCATAGTTATTGGCTGATGGATCACCAGGATATGTTGATAATGAGACTAATTATAGTATTGGTGGTGGTGCAGGAGGGTCAATTAAAATATATTCATCTTAAATTTTAAGTGATTAACTATCTTTGATTTCTATGCAGGGAGGAGATAGTGATGCTAATGATTAAGTGGGTGAGGGAGGTGGAGGAGTACTTTAATTTAAATGTTTAACTACTCCTTTGAATATGAATCAAGCAAAAAATCTATCCAATTATTGTTCAAGTAGTGCTTTTCTTGGTAATATCTAAAATGGACCTGGTTAAAGAAATTAACAACTAGATTCAGGGTTACTTGGATAAGGTGGTAGTCTAATTGAACCATTGTGTCCTCCTGGTTATAGAATCTCCAATTTTTCATGTGTACCCTGTAATCAGTAACAATTTTACTCTATTTGGTGGAGTTCACAATGTGTACAGTGTCCATAAACATATGTACTTTTTTAAGATTTATCAATAGGGCAAATTTAATTAAACAAATACATTTTGTAATTAAGCACAAGGTTGTTAAACCTTAGATTGCTGTATTGAAGATTAAAAAATTCTTATGAATACTGGAATTCAATTGGTAGTATTTATGTTACTGATCATTATTGGTTATGGATTAAGAAGAGAATATAAGAAGAAAGATTCTACTACTGAAAAAAACTTTAATTTTGAAAATGCAACTAAAGAAATAATAGCTGATAAGATAATCACAGAGAGTTTGTAGGAAACTGATTAATTTGTCTTAGGAGATCTAATGTATCATGCACATAGAATACCAGTAATAGGGAATAATACATTTCTTAATCCATGGTTTTTGCATTCTGAACCTTCTGTTGAAATTGACAAGGCAGTTAATAAAGAGGAGTATGAGAAATTTGCAAAGAATTTCAATGAGATTGCTGCTTGGAGTAAAACTAAGTATATAATTTTAAACTTCTTGGCTATTTTATATTATCCATTATATTGGGGTTGGTAAACTAAGATTAAAAAGGACAAATATACATTATTATCTGCTTTATTAAATAAAAATGAAATACCAAAATTCTGGAAATAATCATCAGATCAAACTTATGGTAGATTTAAAATGACTAAAAGTGCAGATTACACTCTATTATATATTGATATATTTAATTACAAGAATTGTGATCTAAAATACATTTATCTTACTTGTCCTTTTATTATTTATCTATCTGGTGAAGGTAATTATTTAAGACCATTTTATTTATGTGAATCAGATTAATTTTTGGTTTCACTTTTCTTTGCTGTGAATTAAACTAAGAATTCTATTTAAAATAGATAAAATATATTGACTAATTTAGTTTGTAAAGATGAAAGAGAAGAAAACTCAAAAGAAATTAGAAGATTCTTAAAGAAATTCAATAAAGTAGCTATGACTTTAGATTTTGGAGCACTTGATTAGAATTTCATATCAAACTTTACAAGATTATTTGTTTTATTAGAGAAATGGAATAATTAATTTTTTAATAATCATAATGTAAAATTGCAATTATTGGTTGCTCAATTTCCATATGATTCTCAACATCAATCATCAACAATAACATTAATTGAAATGAAATCAGAATCTTAATTCAAAGAATTTATGAAAGAACTTCATAACAATGTTATCTTTTAAAAATTATAAGATGTCAAATTTGGTGTATTTATTTTTAACACAGAATAAGATCCAGCTGAAGTTGATTAGTAATTAAAAAATTAGAAACTCAGTTTTAATGATATAGAGGATTTTTCTATTCGTAATATCGAATATGATTATGATGATGAGAAATCTATTGATGTAGAATTGTTGAGAGAATAATTTCTATCAAAAAGTACTGAAAAAGATCTTTAATAAATGGGACATATAAAACATTAATTCAAATAAATAACTAAAAAGTAAAGTCAAAGACCTAATTCTTTTTCTAAAACTTATCATCTCATTATAAGAATCTTTGATTACATTAGATTTCAATCCTTTTCTCATAAAAGAACCTTTTTAGATAAATATACATTGATAATAATGATTTGTATATTGATCTTATTAGATAATGTAGCAAATTATTATTATAATATTAGTTCTTGTTATAAAGTATTTTAAGTTTGATAATTGAGAAGTATAAACAGATGAAAGTTCCTCATGAACATTCCAAAGACGATATTATTAGCTTATAATTAATTTTATTTCCTTATCCACTTACTATAATACTATCAAATCTATTTGAATCATTATGGGTATTTAATTATATAATGTTAGATACCAAGTCAATCTTATGGTATTTTGAAATTGTATTTAATTTTTAATGCTATGGCCATATTTCAATATTTTGTGAGTTTACTAATATTTATATGCAGTCCTAAGTCTCAAATTTGTATTCAAGATACCTTAACCTTTTTATCATTGGTAATAAAGATTACATTGAATCAATTAAGTGAGAGATTAATACCAATGAGTACAAAATTGAATTAATTGAGTAATGAAAAATAAATATGATTATTAATAATTATATAAAATATACTTATATTAAGAAATGCAAATCACTTAAGATATGTTTAAATGGTTGAAATCATTAAATGTAATCTAGAATGGAATTCCAAAATAAAATGGGAGAATGGAATTAGATCCTGAAACTACATCAGCCTTCTACAACGGTTTCAAGATGTCAGAACTCTTAGATAAATTATCAGGTGCTTACAATTAATAAATCAAAATACAAACTAATCCTACAGCTAGATTGTATAATTGGAATATAATCACAGAACGATTACATTAAATTAAAGTGGAATTAGATACTGAAATTAAAAAATTAATTATTGATGGTGATTTAGAAATGATTGTTGAAGTTTTAAAGGATGTACAATCCAAATTCGTCAAAGAAATCACTTCCAAGATTGAAAACCCTAAAAAAACATTCGATATTGAAACTCTCAATTCTGCCAAATAATTAAGTTCTTGTGAAACCGTACTAGAATATGTAATTGTAGCCTTGAGTCAGAATCTCATCTTGAAACCCAAACAATCATAATAGTTACTTAATAACAATTTCAAACTACTTACACATGTCTTTATCAAAGGAGTCAAAGGATAACACATTCAACTAGTAACACTCCTATAAGAAATATACAATAATATGCCTAGATTAATTGAACTCTTAAGAGATGAAGAACATCAAATTGGATTCTTAGTATCATTCCTTAAACTTTCCATATTCTCTAAAGACTAAGAAGTAGTTCATTGGGGATTAAGATTAATTGGTAAATTAGCCTATGATTTAGCATAATATGATTTACTATTTCATATGTTCTAATGGTTATTAAGTAATTAATATAATACATAATTTTAGATTCTGGATTATCTAGTTTGATTATTACACTATAAAGATAACCTTAATTAGCTGAACCACTTGCAACTGCATTATCTTAAATTGCATATTATGATTACAATTAAGTGTTTGGATAATAAAAATATTTTGAGAATCCAAAATCATATATTGAATTCTATGGAGCATTAATTCCTTATATAACTTGTGATGTACTTTTACAATATTATTGATTTAGCTTATCAATTATAATTTAGAATAATAAATACAGATAGCAATAAGATTAAGTGAGAATCAAAGTACAAGAGATGAAAAGAATGTAGCCATTCAATTTCTATGTAATGCATGGATCCATTATAATACATTTTTGGAATCAAATATGTAATATCAATAATCCATTTTGACATTACTTTAAAAGACAGCAAAAGATAATTCAACAATATTGAAAACATATTCTATAACATAAGCATTTAAATTGCTAGATGGTCTGGCTTAAAAGAAAGTTGTTACAGCTGTATCAGTATATAAGAAACTGATTTCAATTTTAATTGAAAGTCAAAACAATGAATATATTGTGAGATAATTCACTTATATTATTCAAAAATATCCAAGTATTCCAATAGAATTATTAATTGATGGTTTAATTAAGAATCAACATCCAAATATGTCTGATTGTGATATTTATTATGTTTTAAGTGCACATCAGAATCTTAAAGTATAATCAGCAATAACAATGTTAGAATTATTAATTAGAATTTACAATAGTAGTGTATTATTTTAAAGTGCATTATTTCCAACAATATAATAAATAATTCAAAAATTTATAGAACTTTCAGAATTTTAAGAATATATGAATAGAATGGCTTAGACATGTTTAAATTTATATGTTAATTCTGTCAGATCTAAAAAGACAACTACTACTCTCACAAATTATTAAGATGATTCTGTTATAAATTCTCAAAGAAGAGCATAAACTATTTAGTTATTTAAATATATTATTCAATTAAGATGTTTCTAAATGAACAATATGCTTAAACCATTATTAGTTGGTGCACATTTAGAACTTAGAAGTATAGAAAATAGAGATAATAAGGGAATCATTTAATTATTATAAATGTTAGGTGATCCAAATACTATTGTTGATGAATATATTACTTAAGATTAGTAGATGACATCTTAATTATTTCTCGAAAAGAAAATGTAGTAAATGGAAGGTAGTTAATCATAAGCCTTAGAAGATCAATATCTTTAGAAAAACAAGAAACTATTTGAAAAAGAAGAAGATCTTGTTAAATCTTTATTATTAGAAGAAAAGAATGAATCAAAAAACCTTCAATAAACCAAAAAGAAAAAAAGAAACTATGATTTTGATGAGTTCTAATGTGTTTATGAAGAAGGAGAATTGGCATATAAACCTTAAGATGTTGTCTTGATTGATTTTTCATTTGAAGAAGATGTAGATAGAGAATCTATGAATATTGCCATTAAACATTTTTCTAAAACATTCAGATATTTATTTAATAAATATGCATCTACTCCCCAAGAGGCTGCAAAAAATAGATTAAGAAGTTTGGATCAAAGTTAATTAGAATTGAGATCATCTGATATTGTTAAGATACTTTAAGATTATGAGATATTTAATTTTAGTACATATGAAGAGATCATTAATCTTATTGCAACTGTCAATCATAAATTTAATTTATTTAGTTTGAGTTCTCAAATTAGATAACTTCCATAAGACAATTAAACAGAAAAATAATCATCTATTTCAGCTACTACTTCTAGAACAGTCAATTATAAATTAGATTTCGAAAATTTCAAAAAGTTTCTAGTATAATTTGCTGTACTTATTTTTGGTAGACCTCCTAAAGATTTTAGAAAAATGCCTTCTGGACATGTTTTAGTTGAATTCTTTAAATATTTCTCCTTTGTTTCTAGAAGAAGGAATGATAATCATCTAATTTTTGATGATCCAGATGGTGTTACTACTGTAGCTGATAAAAGTTCTATCCAAAAGTGGAATGCTTAATTATTATAGAATCCACACATAGAGGTTCCTACTGAAACTAGATTAAAGAAAGTATAAATTGAAAGAGTTTCTTTACATTATTAAATGAGAGATGTTATGAAAAATTTAAATAAATCTTATTTAACTTGTTTCGAAATTGTTAATGAACTTATCTAATCTAAATTTAAGTAATTGATAAATTTTTAATTATAGAACTAATATTGTTGAACCAACATTCAAAATCAATCTCATATATGAAGTCAAACCTATTGCAGCCAAAGGAGTTCATTCAGATCTCAAAGTAGACCCTTTAATTGAGAAATAAGAACTATTAAAGAATTCACTTACTTTATTACCAATTGAAAAATAAGAGCTTATGAATAGATCTTTAGATTTATCTTAATTGTCTGAAGAGAAAATAATTAATAAGAGTATAGTTGAAAAGATAGTATCAATGTAAGAGGAAGCTTTGAAAAAAGAATTGAAGGATCTTAAATGGCAAAAAAGAAAAGATTATCTTGATAAATAATAAGATAGAATTTAATAATTTAAAGAAAAGAAGGAAGAAATAAGATTTAATGAATCTTAAGTAGTTGGAGAGTAATTGAGAGAGTAGAAGCCTAAACATATTAATTATATGAATAATTTAAAACAAGAATTTAGAAAGAATTAATCAGAAGTGATTATACATTCAATTCCTTAATAAGAAGAGAAAAAAGATTCTCCAAAAAAATAATAAGATAATAAATTAAAGCCTTAGGATAATAAATAAAAACCTTAGGATAATAAATAACAACCTCAGGATAATAAATAAAAACCTTAAGATAATAAATAACAGCCTTAGGATAATAAATAAAAACAATAAAATTCACCAGAAAAGAAAATAACAAAAGAAGCAAAAGCAGAACTTAGATTTAAAGCAAGAACTACATAAATGGCTGCTCATTATAAAACATCTTTAGAGAAGAAAGAATAATTAAATGAAAAATTTTAAAATTTTTATAAAGATCCAAAAGTTTAAGCTGAATTCAAACATTTTAGATCATCAGGCAGTGTGGTATTAATTATAATAATTTATTGAGGCATTTAATCATTATCTTAAATATTCTGATGCTTGGAATTATAGTGGGAAAAAAATTGTGTAGTAAGGATGGTTAGATTTTGCAAATGCTTTCAATTTGTTGTAGGTGTTTAGTGAAGAATAATTAATTAAAGTGTTTACGAATACTTTGAAATAAAAGAACTATGTCGCTCATAGGGATGCAGTTTAAAAGAATTTAAAATATTAAGATGAAATAGGTTTAACATATTTTGAATTTGAATATATGTTATTGAAAATAGCTATTATGGGTTAAGAGTACTTTAATGCAATTTAGAGTGGTAAGAAATTAGATGATAATTTAAAATAATTAATTATTTATAAAGAAAAATAGAGTAAAAAACCAAAAATTAAACATAAATATGAAATGTTGGAAGAAAATATGAATAAAACTACAAGTTTTACTTTAGCAGCATGTTTAGCATATTTGGATATTCCATAAAATAAGGATTTGTTTGCTGGGAAATTGAGATCAATTGAGGGAGATGATATTATAGAGGAGACAAAGCCAAAATATTAATCTGTTGGTAGATATTTAAAATTAATGTTGATTAGATATACTATCATTAAAAAAGAAATAAGGATTACCAGAGAGTCCATAAGTTAAAAAGAGTAATAAATGGTCAGAGCCAGGAACACATGGAAAACGTGAACCAGAGAAGAAGGCTATGACAGATTCTCAAGTTAAGTTACCTTATCTTCCAAAAGATGCGAAAAGTAAAGAGTTATTAGAGATTACAAAGAAATGGGAAGAGGAGAAGAAGAAAAAGTGATTCAGTTTTATAAATATATATTAATAATGAAGAATTTAAGAGATTGTTTATAATCAGAATAGGCGTATAGGGAAACAAATAAATATAAGGAGAATATTGAGGATGAGTAAACAAATTATTAATGGATGTAGGACTACTTTGAAATATGTATTGGAGACAGTGGAAGAAATATTTTAGAGTAAAAAATCTGAACCAATTTAGATGGTTTTAGGAATGAGAGTAAATCTATTGGTATTATTTAGTAGTTAATAAAAGAACTAATGGATCTACATTATGAGTGTGTGTTAGATGGAGTAACAAGGAATTTAATATATTTGATTGAAGAGATCATTAAAAGAGATTCATCATAAAGAGAGAGGGGGAAGTTCTATTTCAATGAGAATCCAGGTAGTTTAATTTAAAGAATTAGATTAAGAATTGATTGTTTTAGGGAATACTCTAGTGAGATTATCATTGGAAAGTATATTTGTTTGGAATTTATGGCATCCTCATAATACAGTGATTAATCAAATGTATGGAGAGATCTATGGCTTAGATATATCAGATTGAAACAGAGTGGAGTATAGTTCCCTAAGTTACACTACTTTAATGCTTAGAAAGTCAGGGAATATTATATGGTAGTCAAAGAAAATTCCAAGAATGAAACTTAAATAGAAAATGAATAATGTTTTAATTAATTAAAAAAGGCAATCTAAAATAGCTAATTTAATAATAGTAAATTACATGAGATCAATGAAGAATTAAAATGTAAAGATTGAACTATTTTTAGAGATCAAAAATGTTAATTAAAATCAGAAACTCTTCATTGAGAATTTTGATAGGGCTTATTAAGATTATCTAGTTAATTAATAATTGGAATAATTTAATAATTAAATTCATTCAATGTAAATTTGTAATTAAATTAAGTTGTTTAGAATATGATGAATTCTAAAGTTATTAAAATAAACACAATTAATTATGTAGTTATTCAACAGATAAATAAAGCAATTAAATCTCTAGAATTGTTAGTGTATATTTATTATTATTTATTGTAGTCTCAAAATTCTCAACATTAATCTATGGAAAAATTACTCTAAGAAAATCAAATCATCTAATCTTAAATCTAAAGTTTTGAAATATACAAAACCTCTACTAAAAATTAAGATTAATATTATTGAGTATATTCTATATTATTTTTTTTATATTCTTCCATATTTGTGAGTAATGCGAACTGATTCCATCTCATATGAAAAAGAAATGGACATTATAAAAAAAAGAGAATCCAGAAAAGAAAGATCTAAATTTGAAGATATTGTGTATTAAACATATATTACTTATCTTTAGAGAAGAAAATGAAAATTAGAAAATGACATGTTACGAAAGTACTAGGAATTGTTTAGGTTCATGTTTTGGAACACTAAGAGCATGGATTCCATGTTGCTTTTGTTGTTGTCCCTATCCATATTATCTTGTTACTTAAGGTTAAAAAGGTTTATTACAAAAATTTGGTAAATACCAAAAAACTTTAGAACCTGGTCTACATGAAATCAATCCGTAATTATTTTATTCATTATTTATAGATTTACAGATAGAGTGATTCCTGTCAGCACTAAAACATTGTATTATTATTAAAATATAATTCAGTATCATCGATTTAGAAAGATAACTTGTCTTAACCAAAGATAATATAACTGTTAATATTGACACCATTGTTTACTATCGAGTTATAGATGTAATGAAGTCTGCTTATAGAGTTAAAATGATTGTTGAGGCAGTCAAGGAAATTACTTATGCTGTATATTATACATCTCTATTCTATTAGACTTTACGTACAATCTGTGGAGAACATACATTATAGGATATTATTGAAAATAGATAAAAAATAGCTGATGAAATTGAAGTATTTGTATTTGATGTTGTTTCTGAATGGGGTATTCATTTACTATTATTAAGGTATTTATTTGGAGCATATTTTTATTAAGGATATGCTCATGAGCGAAGAATTATAAAATTCATTATCTAATGCTCCAAAAGCTTAAAGACTTGCTTAATCTAAAATAATTTCAGCATAAGTATTTATTAGATCATATTAAAGAGTGATGTGTCTGCTGCCAAATTAATGAGAGAAGCTGCTGATATGTTGGATTCAAGAGCTGCTATGTAAATTAGATATTTTGAAACTGTATAATTGATTGCTAAAAATCATAATTCCAAAATCCTTTTTCTATCTATGGATTAATAAAATCAAAAAAAATGATTATTTAATATATTATTAGAAAATTCATGTTAAAATAGATTATTTTAATCTTATTTATTACATCCATTTATACAATCGATTGTGATTATTGTAAGGCTGAATTATTAGATAGTCTTAGAGTAATTTTTACTTTATTTATTATAGGTTAAAACGGATAGTGTGATTGTTAAATGTTTAGATTCTGATTTCTCTAAAAGTTCAGTTGGAACCATTTTTGGAAATTGTCTATTTATCTAAGGAGTTGATTCTGCAAAAATTAAATAACTTGTATCTTGCGTCTCCTCAAATTGTTGGGATCAATGGATTAATCAAAAAAATGAATAATTTTTATTCTGATATTGTTATTAATTTCTTTATTCAGACCTTATGATCTAAAATTATATTTAATAATATCTAAATCAATGAATATTCAAGATAATTTAGAACTCTTAAACCATCAATTACACATTTCTAATAATAAACTTTTGCTTTAAGTTGAAGTACTTTCCCATTAAAATAATTTATTAAATAAGAAACTTATAGAGTAATAACATATTACTAATCAAATTGAGTTCTTGCAGAATGAAAATAATCAACTTAAATAAGACATCTTAATACTGTAAGAAACTTTATTCAATTTAAAGAATGAGAAAAATAATGATATTCAATAATCCTACTCTTCTATGCTTTTAGTATTATCAAAAGAAAATGAAAAAGAGCTTTCCTACTTGAAAAAAGAATATAAGGATCATATTTTTAGATTATAATAAGAAAAAAATCAATTTTATGAATAAGCTGTGTCTATGGGTATTTAAAATTAAACAGCCAAAAACTTAGAACTATAAACTACTAAAATCATCTAAATTGCATAAAAATTAGAGTAAATCAATATATTGATTATATATTAGAAAAATAATATGTGAATCACAGTAAAATTAAGAAATTAAAAAAGAAAAAGGCAATACTGCGAGAGAAATTTATGATAACTTAATTAATTAATTAAATACAGACTTAAATAAAAATTAGAAAGAATATGAAAAAAATGACAAATTCAATCAGTATTTCTTTTATAGTAAATATATTAGTACTTAAACAACTATTAAGACTAGCTAAATGAGATACAAAGATAAACCAATCAATTTAACAAAATTATTATCTCTAACTAGAACCAATGAGTCTCCTAAAAATCAAGCATATTTAAATGGATTATCATTACAAACTGTGAACAAAAACAATTGATTTATTTATAATAATTATTATATTGAGTGCTCTTTACAATTCTTTTAAATATAAATTCAAAAATTATTTGATAAAAGTTTTTAAAGTTTAAAATATAATCTATTTATGCCACTTAATTCATTAATAATTCATAATAGAAGTGTTTTTTATATAAATATTTGATGATATTATTTTCTTATTAAAAAATAATATATTAGATTAGATAAATTTATCTTATAGAATAAGTATACCTATATATTTACTGATAATTTATTAGTTAAATGTTAAATTTATGTGAAGTTTTAGAAATTAAATAAAAATAGGTCAAATTGTAATTAGAATCTTTTACAAAAATTATGTAAATAATACTATAATTTTAATTTGTTATGATACATATATATAATACCTATATAAATATTGAGTTGGACCCACATAACTATCACTCTAAAAATAGCCAATCTATTTAAAAGGAATATAAATTGAAATCAGATATTAAACAAAAAAACCTAGCATTTAAAAGTCTATTTATTAATGAGGTTCTATTCTTAATGGATTACCCACCGAAAATGATTAATAATACCATTCACCCAAAAAAATAAACAAAGCTGAGTAACAAAACATATCAAATAAATTCATAAATTTTGTGAAATATTTGTTGTTGAGGTATGATTTTAATTAAGAATTATCAGTAGAGTTAAAAAGATAATTTATTAATGTTAAACTTTCATGTTTTTCATTTGAAAAAAAAATAGAATTTAATAGTACATCCGTTGATATAATATCAACTAAAGCAAAAATGAATGAACATACCTCTATATATTATTTCTTATTTATTAAGAGGAAGATTTCAATGATCTTTTAAATATTAATTCCCAAAAACTATTATTTTTTCACTTAATTTGTAATTAATATTATGATTGAAATTGGATCACCATTTTGTAATACAGCTCGCAATTTTTTAATGTCAAATGTTGAAATAGTCCATCCTGAATAACCACAAGACATTTCTTCGCTTAGAGAATCTGAAAATGAGTTTGAAAAGTAATTTAAATTAGCATCAGCACCTTATATTTCTAAAGGTCATTTAAAAAGAAATGTTTATATATTTGTATTTTTTAATAGGAGCAACGTAGAACTAAACAATCCTTCTTTTCATTGATAAAAATCTAATAATTGGTTAATAGATTTACAAAAAAATTAAAGAAAAATGCAAACTTAAGCACTATATATCCTAAATCACTTTATGTAGATTACTTTTTACGATCTGCTTATAAAGGAAATTATGCAGCATAATAAAATTCAATGGTTATAATATTAAAAGTGAAAATCAAATTTATTTGGGAAGTATTATTATATCTAATAAATTTTTTGTTAATTTTATTATTACCTTTTCATTTAGAAACAAGCAAGAATGAGATTATAAAGTTGAATTTTTGTGTATATACTATAGAAATGGGGATTAAATTTATTTAGTCATTTTATTCTGAAGGTAGATTAATACGAGGAAGATATGAAATTGTTAAACATTATCTTTAAACAAATTTTCTTTTAGACTTCATAAGAGTAGCAATCACATTATCAATAATCTTTGAGATTCCTGATAGAGTAGAAATAGAAATCATAAAAAGTCTTACTTTATATTCTATATCCTTATTTAAATTGCATTTGAAATTTATAAACAAAAATTACTTTGTTGTCAAATTATGTGAATTAATTTGTTTAGTATTGTTTATTTGTCATTTTTTTACACAATAAAAATTTTATTGGGAAGAAAGTGATTATATCTATAGATTTGGTATGAGTTTGGATATTTTTTTGAGTAATTCATTAATAAGATTTAGAGATGAAGAATTATATCAATTGTTAAATATTTTATTTGAGTTAATATCATTAATAGTTAAGATTTATATATTACAATAAATAATCAGTTATTGTTTAATAAATATAGAGAGTATAAAGAAGAAAAAAGAATTGTTTGATTTACATGGATATTTAAAATAGTTAAATGTATCAAATTTAATTTCTAATCGAGTAATATCTTATTATAAAACTATAATGAAATAGGATGAGAAAATTAAAATGCAAGATTTTCAAATATTCTTTACTTAAAAATTAAAACCGAATTTAGCTCAAGAATTGAAATTATAAATACAAGGGAATTTTCTTAAGAATTTTAAGGTTTTCAATAAATTCACTGTATAAACAATAAAAAATTTGATTTGTAATATGGAGGAAGTAGATTTCAGTCCTAATCAATAAATTTATTGTAAAGAATAATTAGATGATTAATCTATATTTTTTATTACTTAAGGTAAAGTGATGATAATGTATGGAAATAGTGAATTATAAAATTATCATGAAAATTCTTCATTTGGTGAGATAAGCTTTTTTACTGGATTACCAAGAGGATTTACAGCAATTAGTTTAGGATACTCAAGATTATATAAAATAAAAAGAGTTTCATATTTGAATACTGTTAGTAGTATAAATTAAGATTTGGTAAATAAATTTATAAATTTAGAGGAAACTGCTCAAATGATCAAAGATTAAATTGTATTTTAATAAAAATTTAATATAATTGAAAGGAAATGTATATGTTGTTAAGATTAGAATCATTTGATTTAAGATTGTTCTTTTCTTCATTACAAACCAGATAGAGATATAATTTTGAGTAAATTTATATACCCTGTAAAAATGCGTAGAAGTTAATGTAAAATTAATTAATTAAATAATAGATGATAGAAGAAGATTTCGTTATTAGAATGTATTAATAAATTAATTCTTCAATCACATGAGAGCATAAGAGTTTTAAGAGAATAATGAATTAAATAATTTAGAGGAACAATCTGAAAATTATTAAGTTGATCCTTAATCTTCATCCTTTTCAGGTGAGTTTAAAATGAAAAATTCATTGTTATCTCCAGATCCAATAATTGCAATCTCAATGAATCATAAAAAAAATACAATAGATTCTGAAGAATATTTTAAAAAAAATAAATAACCATTCATCCATCCAATTGTTGAATATAGTGATGAAATATAATCAATTGTTTCTTCTGAAATCTAAGTACCTTAATTTATAGAAAATAAATAAGAAGAACATCCTATAAGGATAATTTAAAAGTAAGTTAAACCAAAAGGTGATATATTAAAATCCTAAGGAAGTTAATTAAGTAGATCTGTTTCTTAATAATTATTTTAACAAAGATCAAGATCATAATCATAGAATATTTTAGATATTTCTCAAATTCCGAATAATTAAATAAATAAAAAATAAATGTTTCGATCATTATCTTAATTGAGTTATGATGATAAGACTTTTCAAAAATAAAAATCCAAAAGAACAATCACATCCTAATAGAATGTTTAATCTTTAATCTAATTATTTTAGAATGATTTGGTATAAAATATAAATAATACTTAGAATCCAATTTTGATTGATTTTATTCAAGTAGATTTAGATAGAGGATGTAATTTTTTAACTTATTTACCTTAAAACAATATGAAAGTAGTTTTAAGATAATATAAATATGTAAGTACTTAAAAGAGAAGCAAATACACCTTAAATTATGAAATTAGTAAGAAACTAAAAAAATTAACTAGATTTTGAAATAGTTTTATTGAATTAATTCACTTAAATGATGATATAATAAATATTTATGTATAATAATCATTTTGAACTAGTTGGTGATGATCTATTTGTAAACTTTTTGATGGATTAGCCTCAGTATGCTTTATATTTTATATCAAGAAACAATCTTCCTCATGTTAATAGTAATTCCAATATTCATTATCCATTATGGGAAAATGAATGTCAACCTTAACAAGAATTCTTATTTCCCAACTAGCTTTAACCACAGAATCTTAGTAAAAAAGAATAGAAAAAAAAGAAAATAGATGAAACAATGTTCAATCAAAAAAACAATCTCAAGAATACTTATATAAATAAGATCACTAATTTAATATAAGAAACTAAATCAACTGTTGCTCCAAAATATGAAAGAAAGGCTTCAATTTATACTGAAGATTCAGCTTAAGCAAAGCTAATTCGTAATAGAGAATGTGCTCGAAACTCAAGAAAGAGAAAGAAGATCTATATTGAATTATTAGAGACTAGAGTTAACTCTTTAAACGAAGAACTTGAAAAATGCAAAAGAATTATTAAAGGATAAACAAGTTGTTAACAGCAATTAGGTTCAAATCAATTGGTATTATATAACAATTAACTTAGTTATAAAACTTTTTTTTGGGTAGATAACAATTATTCGAAAAACTAGAAAATGCTATTAAAAATCAAACAGATAATAATGAAATTAATCTACTCTTAGATTCTATGAGATTTAGAGTCGGAGGAGGAGGTAAAGAAAGAGTTAATGCTTCCAACTATTTCTTTTAATAAATTATGGAAATTTGTTTTCCTATTCATGTAAAATATATGTTGTGGGCAGCCACTTCTGAAAATCAAGAACCACCTTGGTTTACTAATTTATCTAAGGAAATCAATCTCACTGAAACATAAAACAAATCATTAAAAAAATAATATAAAAGAATTCAATAAGACAAAGATAAACTTGAATAGTACTTTAATTATTTATCTTATAGATTAATCAAATAATTCTAAACTGTTAAAGATAATTTGTTTTCGAAAACGTATTAGGTGGAGAATTTCATTGATGAACTCAGAGGCATTCTAACTCCAACTTAAATTGGAACTTTTCTCATTGGTCTAGAAAAAGTATAGCATTATTATTCAATTTATAAATAGAACAAATTTTAAAAAGAAATGAGTATTTCAAATCTCTGGAAAATATTTGATGAAGAATTCGAAACAGAAGTCAAAGAAGAAGATTCATTTCAGCAGGACATCTAATAAAAAAAAGTACATTTATGATATAATCCTAACTTAAATCATTTTATAAATATATTATTAATTATGTTAACTATTTTATCTATTTTAAGACCAAAAAGCAAGAATATTATAAGTTTCACATCCCCTTATTATTTTTGGAATATAATTCTAAATCATTTAATTTTTTTTTTATATTTCAGAGGGTTTAATTTTTTTAATAAGATCTCCCAATTATTGTTTCTCCTTAAAATTTACATAATAAAGCTTAATATTTCGTTGTCTTCAGAACTAAAATTGGTAAGCTAAGATACAAAATTATTTTTTAATTGATTTCTTTTTATCTATATTATGAGTCCTATTCTCTTATTCTAATTAACCTACCATGTGATTGTGTAGAGATTAACAAACTAATAAAATATTAAAATTGTTTTCTTATTATTAATGTTTGATTGATATATTATTTTATCTCAAATTTTCTTTGATCTCTTACAAATTCAAAAAATAAATAGTAAAACTTCAAAAAATCTTATTTAATATCCATCTAAGGTGTGAAATTTCTATCTTTATATAGTGAGTTGCCATATTACAACGATTTTTGTAGTAGTTTGAATATAAAGACATTCCAAAAACAAAAAATAATATTCAATTAAGGAGATTTATGAATTTGTTTTTATGTCTTAGATTTCATCAATAATAAATAAATTTATTTTAGAAAAGAGGAATTCTTTGAGATACTATATTAATTTAATTTATAGAATTGTTACAGATCTCAATATAATTGTCTTAGAGAACAATCAATCTATATATTCAATGTTAACTAATCATAGAAAGATAATTGTTGTTTTTTAACTTAGTGAACATCATTTAAGGATTTAGTAATAGAATAATGGTAAGTTTAAGGACAAAATGAATAAAATAAAAGGATCAGAAAATATTATGATAATTTCAAATAAATTCTTAATTACTCAATAATGTAATGTTATTTTAATTAAAAATAACCAGGAGTGATGCCTGATTATGATTTTTAAGTTTCATCAGCAAATTACTTGAATCAAAATACCTTTATGATAACAATCATTATACTATATTTAAGTATATATGACATTGCATTAAGTAGTTATATATAATAGTCCTGAATTTAAAGAAATAATTATTGAATATAGTTTAATGGATAAAGTCATAAGGGTTTACAATTGCATAGATAATATAATTCGTACATCAAATAATATATATAGTAATGGATTTTTATTTATCAATAATCATCATTATATTAACTTATCTGTTTCTAATGAAAGTTTTAAAATGTGTTTTACAAAGTTATTAGTGATTTTCTAGGTAATTATTTTTACAACAAATATTATATACTATTTTGAAGCCAAAGCATAAACTAATTATTTTTTTTACATTAATAAAAATCACTTAAAATAAATGTCAAAGGAAGTTAGTGAATTGGTTATTACAAGGTTAAAAGCAGAACGTAGAGCATGGAGAACTGATCATCCTCATGGATTTGTTGCCAAACCTACAACTAAAGAAGACGGAACAGTTGATTTACTTAAATGGGTATGTGAAATACCAGGACCATAAGGAGTATAATCCTCAATACAATTAGTGTCCTTGGGAGGAGGGTACATATACTTTGCATATGGACTTTTCTCATGATTACCCTATGAAACCACCTAAATGTTAATTTAAACCTGTCTTGCCACATCCAAATGTTTACCCTTCTGGAACTGTCTGTTTATCAATTCTCAATGAAGAAGAGGATTGGAAATCTAGTATTACTGTGAAACAAATCTTACTTGGCATTTAGAAATTATTAAAAGATGAACCCAATATAGAAAGTCCTGCTTAATATGAACCTTGCAATTAATATAAGTAAATCTAGTTCATTTCATCTTTAGAAACAATCGTTAAGAATATTTGAAGAAAGCAAGAGAATTTGCAGCTTCACTTAAGAAGCAACCTTAATGATCAGTCAATATTATATCAATTATTAAGTTTTAATTACACATAGTTCTTACCTAATTAATAATTCCACTATTAAAATATATAATTAATTATTATTTTATTGGTGTATCATTTTTTTTAAGTTTACACAATTATATTTCTTTTTCTTCTTCTAATTATTAATTATTTACTTTATGGGCTGTATCATTGACTTAAACAAAATTGATCTTCCTCATGAATTTGACTAGGAGCCCTAAGAAAATGAGCAGCCATTGAACAATATTAATAACCCAATTGAAAAACATATAATGGAATTCACCTCAAAAACTCAAAATGATGATTCAGCCTTATTTCTTCCAAAATAGGCATCTACCTATCCTTTAGCAAGTAATTATTCTAGCAACTCTAATACTAATTCAATTAAATCATGTTTAAAACCTTCCTCTGGTCGGACATTTTTTTAAAAAGAAGTTCGTCATAAAACTGTTCATTTTGATTAAATTATCAAAATAGTAACAAGGAATAAAGTGTATTATTTAAGAAGAATACGAAGATCAAAACATAAGAAAACTAAAATAGACCTCGATGAAATCTTTTGAATTATCCATTAGGTTTTTAATTTTTAATTAAATTCATAAAATAATTTGATTTATAGTATTAGAGAATAAATATATTCCATAATTGATAGATGTTGTCTGTTCATTAGGCAAATAAAAAAACACAGCTAATAAAGTTTCAATTTAAAGTGTTGTATATTATAATTTTATGAATCATTAAATTTAATACATGTTAACAATACTTTATTTTCATTGTTAAATCTCCTCAGTCTAACATATTTTTACACTCTATGATGAATCTATTGAAATTAAAGGCCCACAATTTCTCATTGAGTTGGATATAAATTATAAGATGAAATTAAGATGGGAAATATCTGACAAAAGAACATTATCTCTTCAAATTAAGGATTTCCTAATCCAAGCCAACTAAGAAGATCTTATTCAATTAAAATAACACCTTGATGGAAGAGTAATATATTTAGGAATCTAAAATGTTTATGAAACTCTAGATTTACTTTCAGCTAAGGAGAATAGTAAAGTAAGTCTTAATTCTATTCAGGTATGTTAACTTGAAGAAAGATTCACTAAAATTTGCGTTTGTTGCAAAGCATTGCGTAAAGATGCATATGAAATAGAACAATTACATTAATCAATAATGATTTTATATAAATTATAGCAATATTCATATTTTCCAAGAATCTATGAAATATATGAATCAAAGACTCATTTATATATAGTTTAAGAATTGATGTCTTAGCATTTAAGTGTAGAACTTATGCATGAAGAAATTTAAATAATTATTTATGTATTAATTATTTAGCTTATAAACATAAGGAATTATTAAAGATTATTAAAATATTGATAGAGAATAAAATTTATTACTCAAAAATCAAGTTATCGAATCTAATGTTAGACAAGAAAGGTAACTTAAGATTAGTCGGATTTTGTGCTGCTTAACAAACTAATGAAATAGATGTTGAATATTATTTAGAAAACATAGGAAATATAATGATGAATCTGTATGAGTAACTTAAAAAATAGTTAGGTATGGTGTTAATGATGGTTTTAATTCACTTCCTAAGATTGCTGATAATGGAAATGAATTCATTGTTGGATTAATGAATCCTAATCGTGATTATCGATTTAGTTATGAAGATGCAATACAGCATGAATATATTCGAAATATCTTTAGTGAACCGAATTTAATAATAAAGAAATCACCCAACCCAAAGTTAATTACAGATGTCACTGAATCTTTAACCTTATATTCTAAAAAGGGTTCTTGTTTATAAAAATAAAATTGATTTTATTATTAAACTTCCTTTAAGACAAAATAATGTTATTCTTTTTAAACATTTTCATAACCTTTCAAAATTAATTAGTATTACAATAAAAAAAATTTTGTTTGTTTCAAAGTATATTTATGTAATTTGCATAAATTGAAATGAAGTTGAAAATCTAAAAGTTTATATTTTATATTTTACTGAATTTTCATTTTCATTGGATTAATGTCGAAAGCCAAATTATTGAGGTTAGATTTTTGGAAATGTATAGAGATTGATCATTTGATTGAAAAGGTAGATATAAATATGAAATTCATAAATAGTTTTAACAATTTTTAATAAGTTGTTTTTATATATAATTAATTAAGGATGTATAAGAGAATAGCTGCAAATATGAGGAGTAAAGATGAAGATGAAGACTTTTTTGAATGGAATCAAATGTATGTACAATAAGAGATGGAAAGTGATGTTGAATGTTATAGTTGTTCACTTTGTGATCGTTAATTTGGTAAAAATGAATATGAGTTAAATGCTCACTTAAATTCTCATGATCATAAGAAATTAGAGAAAGAATTTAGAAAACGTTATAATAATATGATTATAGAATATAGATTAAGCACATATTCATAAAGAATAGGAAGAAAATTGAAAAAACTATAGTATTTTAAGTGCATTTATGAATAAAAATGATTAATTAAAATATGAAATAATTATCAAAATCAATAAGATATGCCTATTGGAATACAATCAAAGATATCAATCCTCTCTATGTGGAAGCTTAATATGCTGTAAGAGGTTAGGTTCCTTCGATGGCAGCCACAATCCAAGAGGAAATAAATGCTGGGAAGAAATATCCTTTTGATTCAATTACTGAATTAAATATTGGTAATCCATAAACATTTGGTCAAAAACCCATTACTTTCAATAGAAGTGTTCTATCTACTATGTTGGATTCAAACATTTTGAAATATTAATCAGGAGATGTCCAAAGAAGAGTCAATTTTTACAATGACAAAATAGGATTCCAAGTTGGTGCTTACAGTTAATCTCCAGGTTATCCAATAATAAGAGAAGCTGTTGCAAAGTAAATCTAATCATTTAAACTACACTTAAAGTTTCATCTAGAAAAGAGATGCTACCAAAAATAGACCTCCTATTAATGATATCATTTTAACAGATGGAGCATCATCAGGCATTACCTTAATGTTCAACTTATTACTCAAAGATAAAAATGATGGTGTAATGATTCCAATTCCTCAATATCCTCTCTATTCTGCTGTCATTGCATAATGTGGAGCCTAATAAATACCTTATTATTTAGTAGAGGATAAGAATTGGTCTGCTGAATAAAAATAATTAGAAGGTAATCTCTATAATATTTAAATCAGAATAATATTAGAAAGCAAAAAGAAATGGTATCAACCCAAGAATATTGGTGTGTATCAATCCAGGTAATCCTACAGGTTAAGTGTTTGATAAATAGAGTATAGTAGAAATGATCAAGTAATTATTTTTGATTTATTTCTAGATTTGCAGCAGAAAAGAAGATAACTATCTTTGCAGATGAAGTCTATTAAGAAAATATTTATGATCCAAAGAAAAAGTTTATTTCATTTAGAAAAGTTGCCAATGAACTTAATTTAGAAGTTGAAATCTATTCATTCCATTCCATTTCTAAAGGTATTACTGGAGAATGTGGTTTGAGAGGAGGATATATGGAAATCACATCTAAAATTGATTCAGAAGTACATTTCCAAATTCATAAATCAAAAAGTATCATTATACTCTTCCTCTAGCTATTATGTTATGTTCAAATACTATGGGATAATTGATGACAGGTTTAATGGTAACTCCACCAACTGTTGAAGAAGGTTGTTCTGCATCTACTGTTTAATAATATAATGAGGAATGCAAGGCACTTTTCACTAGTTTATAAAGAAGAGCTGGAATTGTTACTCAATATCTTAACTAAACTAAAGGTGTATCTTGCCAACCAATAGAAGGTGCTATGTATGCTTTCCCTAGAATCTTCTTATCAGGTAATTTTATTTATTCATTTTTTCTTTTTTAGATAAATATGTAGATCATGCTAAGAAATTAGGTTTTTAACCAGATGTGTTATACTGTTTAGACTTACTTAAAGAAACTGGTTTAGTTGTTGTGCCTGGCTCTGGATTCTTACAATATCCAGGAACTTACCATTTCAGAATGACCATTCTAATTTTACCAGAAGAGAAACTTTTAGCCAAGATGAAAATATTCCAATAATGGCATGAAAGTTACATTGCAAAATTCTAATGAATTATTTTATAAATTTAATGAACAAAAACAATAAACAATTATTCAAATTATCAATTTAATCTATTTGATAATATTCTTATTCATCAATGTTTTCAAAGGAATGAATCTTAAGCAAAATTTTAGATTGTTATAATTGTTAATTACAAAATATCCTAAAGCACTACTAAGTATTATTATTAGTAATTATATCATTACTCCTATTCCAATAAGCATATAAAGTATAAAATGAGTTTCTTAATTCAACTTCTCTTTTGCCAGAGATATAAAGAAATCAGAAAATAATTTTAATTAATAATTTGTAGCATCTAATCCCCAAAATATATAAATAAAGTATTCTTTGGAATAGATTTAATCTAAAAAATAATTATTTTATTATGAATTATTTATTATTCCCAAATTGTTTATTACTGAAATAGTTTATTAATAGAGTTAAATTAATCCTACTGAAAAATATTATTCCAAATGTTCTTACAATAATCTATTCTGAAATATATCATTCTTCATTAAACAATCAAAAATATAACAAATATCTCTTGTTAAAAGGCTTTCCTTTTATTAATCATTCAGATTCTCCACTATATTAGTAAAGGGTTCTTGTTATGCTTAGAAAATTGAATAATTTAGTTCTGTTACATTAATTTCAATTAATGAAAAGATTAAATTGTCACTTTTTATGTTTTAATTCATTACTTCATTATCCTTTTCACTATTATAAAATGTCTAATAAAACATTTTATGATTATAAACATCCCAATTATTTATTAATTATATGAAATTAAGTCTTATTTATACAGCAGATAATGCTTAATTTACTATTGGATTTATTTCATTTGAATAATTTATGTATTGTAATTAAAAGATTAATAAAAATATAAGTAAGAATCCAAAGATTAAAATCTATAGAATATAATAATATCCTATATTGAATTTGTCTTCTAATTTTAAATTAACAGTTTTCATTTAGTATTCTAAAGAAAATGAGGTATCCTGTGATTTCTCATAAAATTTATTAAAAAATTTAGTATTAAACCAAAACTCCTTTATTTTAATATTCTAACTTATATTTTGTAATAATTCATTATCAGAATCCAAATCACGATTATCTAATCTTAAATATACTTATAAAATCTATCTTAATTTCTTCACAATATTCATTAATAAACATAGTAAGAAGATGAATAAAATAAAAAGAATCATATAAATAGTTATAAAGATAACTTAAACTTAATTGTCAAATTAATTATTGTATTCTTTACTATTCTATAAACATGATTATATAAATTAGGCAGTGAGATCACAAACATCATTAAAATTCAAGAATAAGATAGATCTTGTATTTATTTATGGAAAAGTATCTTAAATTCCAGTTAGATAATTAGATGGATCACCAGCAAATGTTTTAATTGCCAAATAAAACAATTAATTCATTATTTCATAATATTTTGCTTATGTTTCAACTTCTTATATTTGTATCTTGGTGATAAAATAATCGACATACTTGAAATTTATTGACATTTATTCTTAATAGCTATCCAAATATTTAATATAATTTTCATATAGATCTATTAATTCTTAGCAATTCTTCTAATAAAGATTCAATGATAAAGTTATCTTATCTGTAATTTTTACATATGCTTAATCTTACATTAATTCAATTTTCTATTCATCATTTACAAATTTATGAAAATCTCTATAAAATACTGTATGTCTACTTCCTTTCAAAATAAGACCATAATAATCTAGGAATTCAGTACCATAAAATAATCTATTAAAACATATATCCTATTAACTCCTTTTTTATATTAACAATAAATAAATAATAATCATTGAAGTAATAGAAAGTAAAACATTTAATGTAGATACCAATAAGAAATTAATTATACATGAAGGTAATGAAGATTATGATATTTATGATAAAAGTTGATCACCTTATTTTATTGCACTTGTTGTACTTGTTTTAGAATGTAAAGATCTTAAAAGATCATGTTTTTCTTGAGATTTTGATTTACTTATTCTAAAAATTTAATTATTAATAAATACTTTTATATTTTTTCTCTTCTTATATTCTTATCTTAATTCAATAAATATGGTTGATCTAATTTATGTTCTTAATTAATCTAAGTCAAATCAATAATTAATTTGTAATAAATATAGTATTCCTTTTCTTCTTCAAATTCATAAGGAATAACACACATCGTTATCTCATAATCTATTTAGTTAGTAATATCTTCAATTGTAGTAGAATGTTCTGTTTATGAATTTAAATTATTTATTAATTTCAATTATTAATGTTAATTCACTTATTTTGAGATATTTTAATATGTACTCTTTATATTATTATTTTAATAGCAATTGTAAATCTAAATTGTTTAATTTTAAACATAAATTGATTTATTATCATTTGTTTATGAATGAAATTTAATCAAACTTTCCCTAAGTGTTGGAATCATCTAAAAGATATTAATTTTATTAATATTAAGTTAATATTAATCGAGAAATCTATTAAAAGTTTTATTAGCAGACATAATATTAAATGATAAATCTAAATGTAATATTGCAAGATTTCCTATTTCATTTTTACAAATGAATGCTATTAATTAAAAATAATTTAATTTTTAATTTGGAAAATATGGTTATAAAATTAATTTAATTTAGATTAAATTTTTATTTTAAGGACTTATTGTAGTATCTATTTACTTTCCAATATATTTTGATTTACCTCTATTCAAATATGAATTCATTAATTTTATATGACTAGATCTAAATGAAGGATGAAGAAGTTAAGAAATATGAGTCAATTAAAAATTATCATCTAATTCTAAAAACATTTTCTATCTTGTTGTAAGTATTTATGTTATCTAACCATCATCTTTAAAAGCAGCAGTTAAATACATACCATTATTAGATGTAAATGAGATATTTGTAAAGAAATCATCTTCTTAGTATATTTCACTTTAAATTAATTCATCAATTTTACAATAGATCTCATATTATTCTCTTAAATTTTAAGTAAGATATGACAATAGTAAACTAATTCTTAATGAAAAAATGTTATTTATGTTATTATTTTAATAAATTTTCATATCTTTACTTAATTTATGTAAATTTCCAGTCATTTATCTTAGAGACAACAATCTATAGTACAACTATTAAAAATTAATTATCCTACCTTCTTTGAGACCAATATTCAGTTGAATTTTCTATTCTACTATTTACTGCAATTCTGTTTAAATTATAATTCCTTAATAATTTAATAATTTTAGCTCTTCAATAAAATTGCTCCTATTATGTAATCGAGAAAGTTCCTTATTTATTTGTTTCTATATTTTAGTCTCTAACATTAAAAGTATTATTTAATAATAATAATTTTAGAAGGATAGTTTATGAATTAGAATCAATTAATAAGCCTGAATTAAATTATGAGTAACTTCATGTAAATAAGATATGTAATACATAATAAGCATTTCATTTTTTAAATTTGCAATTAAATTTCTTAAACAAAGTGAAATGACTTTTTATACATCAATATCTGATAAAATATCTTTATTTTCTTTGCATGAACATTTTAATTCTTTACAAGTTTTGAGATGAATTTATTAATATATTTTGAATTATAACAACTTTCTAGGATCATGCATATGTTATACATAAGAGAAATAATAAAGTTAACAAAATGTCAATGTGTTGGCTTAATATTACATAATGGATTCTATTCTATTTTGAATTAATATTGCTAAATTGAGTGTAAACTAAAATTAAATATTTAAGCAATTACACTAAAAATGAATAGAAATGTATATAGTAATTATTATTTTAGAGGGTAATGGGATTTATAGATGGCAATTGATGTTAAAGTTATTGTAAAGGAATGTATATTGCATTCATAAATCATATATCTATTATGATATTGCAATAATTCCATCGTCATTTCAAAAAAAGTGGAGAGCCAATAAAATAATAGAAAATATTAGAGATATTAATTCATTTGGAAATAACATTGATAGATTAAGATTAATTAAATTATTAATGGTTTTATTATTTAAAATTTAGTAAATATTCTATTAGTATTATTTGAGAGAAAGTTTATTGGTTAAAAATAGTAGTTCTAATTTAGATTAAATATATAAATGAAAATTGTATTTATCACTTATATTATTGTTTTTTCAATTTAATTGTTAATAAAGTTGAGGCTTATTATTTAGAATGGAATCAAACATACTTTGTCATAGTTTTTAAGTATAAGTCTTAATAATGTAAAACAATTTTAATTAATGTTCTTTTTTAAAATAAATGCAATTATAATTGACAATATTATGAAATGAATGGCTAATACTATATATGGTGAGGATTGTAATAATACATTATTTAAAATTTGATCTATTATAGGTATTTGAATTAAACAAATAGTTTGTATTAATAGTGATAAATTTATTAGGTATATAGGATAAGCAATAAATTTGAGAATTTATTCTTCTTAGGATTAATGTTGACTATCAATGTTAGACATATTTGCTAGGAAGGATTAGTATTTGTAAATAATTAGTGTGAGGATTTGAGCTAAAATCATAATTTTAAAAATAAATAATTCTTAATTTTTATAATAATAATGAATAAAATAAAGAAATTACTTTTAATATTTTCAAACCATTGTCTATTATTAGTATTTAACTTTTTAACCTAAAGTTGATGCATAATCAGCATATTTTTTAGCATTTGCAACAGGTCTTTTAATTCCCATTACTTTTGTAGGTAACAAAAGTAAAACTACAAATGGTACAATGTCATACCAAACTGATTCAGCACCTATTTATTATATATGTTTGATATTACTTAACATAACTTTTTTTAGCAAAAATATTAGGATCAAACCATTTAATATTCATATCTGACAAATTCGCATCTACCATAAACTAAATAATTGAACAAATTTATTATTTTGCTTCCAATTAATTTATAGTGATCTAATTATATATATCGTTTTTCTTTAATCAATATAAGGAACTGAAAGTAATTCCTCAATTTTATAATAGGAATTCAAATATAAATATGTGACTTATTCCTTATAGATTGGAAATCCCACTACTAATCTCATACCTTGTTTTATCAAATTCGAGACATATGATCTAGTTTCTCATTATAAACAAGTGTATCCTTCATTTTTAATCAATTTTGCAAAACGCTGTATTCTATCAAAAGAATAGAAGTATTTAGAAGTTCTTTACAAAGAATTCAATCTTATTAGCATTGTCATCTTTTGATTCTGTCCAATTTATATAAGGATTATGAATATTATATTTATTACCCATTAGGATCCTTTTATTCATCAGTATAATGTTTATCTTTTGAAATCTTGTAAAATTATATCTTTGTATTTTAGAAAAATTTCATTTTATTTTTATAGATCTATGCTATTGATGAGGATTACTTTTTCTTTTGAAAGAGCAGCAGTAAAATATTCGGATGCATCTATTATTTTTTCATCCAAATATTAAAATAAACATAATTTTTCTAAGGAGACTTCAATACCGTATAAATACATGAAGGAAAATATGATGCTTGTAGATCTCCTACGAATACAATTAAAAGCAAATTTAAATAGCAAAGGATACTATTTATATGTCCATGTTAAATTATAAACATAGTTGTAATAATCCATCTCTGTATTAATGATCATTTTATTGAATCGAGTAATATTATTCTCATCCACTTTAAACAATTATCTAAATTCATTGTATGTTAATAATAAATAAGGTTTGTATGTAGGATTATTAAAAAGTATTCTTCTATTTTCAGGAGATTCTTATATTTTTTTGTATTTAATAATTCAATATACCCTATCCATTAAGAAAATTAATTAAGGTTTTTAATTGGATTCATAAATACATCTATATACATATCTATATCAAAGAACATATTAATATATCATTTTTTTATTTTATTCAAAATGGTACCTACTTATAAGTATCTCTTTAAACAATTCATAAATTCTTAATCTGGTTCAAATTCTTTAGGAGTATAAATATATTCAGAATTTTATGATTGTTCTTTTTCTTCATATTCCATATCATCTAGATCATCAAGGTTATCTATTAAAAAAGAAGCATCTGTAGGAAATTTAACAATTGAAAATTATCCATCTTGATTTTATTGGACTCCATATTATGCCTTTTAAATTTGAAAAGCAGATGGATTAGTAATTTCCTGACTGGAATCAAATTTCCTATACATCAACTAAATCATGCCCTATTCATAATGTTGAATGGCTTAAGTTTAATTAGATTCAATTTCTTCTGTAATCTGAATAGCTTGTAAATAATTTTTTTAATTCATATATCATTATAATTCACTTTTGTTTCACGTATTTAAAACATGATAGCTGGTTAAGTTTTATCTTAAGCAATTGAATCAAGATCTTTATATTATCTCTATTGAACTCTGGGAGCAAAATTGATTGGCAATTAAACTCTAGAATGAAATAAATATTTACTTATTTTCTTATAATTATGCTTCATCTATAGCTCCTTTGACAAAGATCTATCTCTAGATAGTAGCTTTACTGATTCTCTCAATTTTATGATTAGTAGCCATTTATTAATCAATCACTTATTAACGTAAGGATTATTAATGTTCCCAATATTACTTCTCATGTTTAAGAGAAATATGTTTGATTAAGAAAGGTCCACTTTCGAATTGTTTTTCACAAAAAATACAAGGATATACATCCTTCTAACGAGTATTTCTTTATTTTAATCCCATTTGAATAATTTCATTGTCAATAAATACATTTAATTGTTATTCATCACTACTTTCTTCTCTACGACGATTACATAATGCTTAAATAATGTCTTACCATTCTAAATTACACTTCTTTTTTTAGTCTAATCTAAAGAAATGCTAATTTTAATAATGAATTTACTTACATAACCTACTTTAGATACTAATAATCTATAGTCCGAAAATTCAGCTCCACTCCAATAACAATAGTTGTGTATTCTTCTCAGATATAATGTTTATATATCTAATTATCTATTAAATGTTGGATCATCTCTATCCTTTAATGGTCCTTCAATAAGTGGATTACCACTAATTCCTTTCTCTTTATCTAAAACTTTGATGAGTTCTCTTTATTATTATAAGTCTTTCAATAATTTATTATATTCAACTGATTTAAAGACTCTAACAAATTTCCTATTAGAAATTCATTAATTATAACATTACTTCTTCTCTTATTGTTTTTGAAATGAAAGTACATGTCCCTTAATAGTGATACTTTCATCATTTACACAACGATTGCAATATTCCTCTCCATCAAAACTAACCCAACCAATCCTAGTATAATTCTGCAATTTATTAGGCTCTGATAAGGTTAGACTCACATA
Organism: Paramecium biaurelia; assembly: GCA_000733385.1. NCBI lineage: Eukaryota > Ciliophora > Oligohymenophorea > Peniculida > Parameciidae > Paramecium > Paramecium biaurelia. Next base: position 153,773 of record JPFL01000115.1, read on the forward strand.
ACCAGTCATTTAAGAAAGGGATTTCACAATATCTGCTCTAGAAAGAGGTAATGGTACAGTCTTGATAAATACACTATTTTGATTTGGATCTGAACCAAAAAATGGAGCCTTAGTTATATCAACAGATTCTATAATTAATTTAGTTTAACTTACCTTTGAATTAAAATTCCCAAAAAGGAACATCTGGATCATCATTATAAAAATGATCATTTAATTCAAAGAGCTCCATTACTTGTATTTCTGTCAATGTCAGATTTATATTATTAAACCCTCCCATATTATATTGCTTCAAAAATTCATTGAATCGATTTTATGCTAATTAATTACGTTCTTCCTAAAATTCTCTTCTATTTACAGGATTGTATTTATCTTAAATCCAAGGTTCATCTTTATGTTAATCAAAGAATAACTCTTTTTATTTATTTTCCCATTTCCTCTCATAGGTCTAATGAAGAAGACGCAATTTCTCTGTTGGGATATCATTGCTTACCTATAATTTCATTTATATCGAACTCTTACATATAATTCTTAAAATTAATCAAAGTTGAGCAATGGCTAATCAAGTGGAGGAAATTCAACAGTATGTTTAACTCTTTTTGTCTACTTCTTTTTATATTTAAAATTTCTTTTTTTTGAATTACTTCGACTGCGATCCTTACTTAAATTCGAAACAGATGAAGATGCCGATGAAAAACTATGATAATTTAATTAATTAACCTCCTCGATGATGCTTTTTCGTCCATTAATTAAAATATAGAGTTCAATATAAATTATAATAATAAATCTAATCCAGGAACACATATAAGTCTTAATTATATTTCCCAAAGAAAAGCATTTCTTATAAAATGCCGCTGAATTTATTTTTATAATACTACTAATATAAAGGTTAGAATTAATCAATATTAAGGGGTAGTAAATCTGCAAAATTCGAACTATATGACCTGCTATGTTAATTTGTTAAATATAATAATATCATTTATGAATAGACAATAAAATTAGGTGCCTCACCCAAAAACTGATGTTAATAATACATAAATGAACTCTTCAAAAATTTCTTTGAATCCAAAAGAGTAAGATAAATTTCTATCCTCAATTTATGACCCAGATAATAGTTTACATGAAAGTTATGAAATTGACATCAAGGATAATAATGATTTAAGAAACAAATCAAAAGAAGAATATGAATAACACGAGTTACTAAATTAGAGATCTTTAAATGAAAGTCCATCTTTATATCAAGAGGTTTCTTAGCAACATGTTACCAATAAGAACTCCTATAAATTGAAAATTTCTATCAAGTAATCCTAATACATATCTAACTTATTATCTCCTTTCTATTTTGAAAATAGTAATGCTTAGACAATTTAACAAAATCTTGAAAAAATCTAAGATGATAAAAGTCTAAAATAGATATTTGATGGAGAAGACAATAAAGATAGTGAAATAATAATCAAATTATTGCTCCTTTTGCATAAATATGCTCAGATTTACTTTGAACTTGGAAATAATAATTAATGTTTTATTACTACTATATAATAAGATGATCATTTGAAAAAATTAGATTTTATTTATAAATCCTATTAAGAATATATAGAAAAAAAACAAACAAAACAAAGTTCATATTTGGAACATCTATATGTTGAACTTGAAGAAAATTTTTTTGAAAATCTATTAAGAAAGCTCTATAGTAATTCTAATTGAATTGCTAGTTGCTATGACTTTATTTGTTATTCTAAATATTTTTTAGAAATTGTGTTTATTAATTAATCAATTCATCCAAAAAAAAAAATTAAACAGTAGTTTGATTCAAGGCAATAAAATTGATTCAAACTCAAGAATTTTATATAATTTATTAATTATAAATATTATTATTTTTTTTAATTTGAATATTTAATTATAAAGATTTATTAAAATCAATACATAATGATATTAGTAATTTTATGTTATCAAATAAAGAGCTAATATTATAAAAATTGTCATTGAATTGTGTATTTTATAAAGAATTTCAAGTTAAATTCATACGATTAAAGAATCTTTAATGAATTTAAAGGGAGAATATTTTTCTATATTGATAATTCATTAAATATGACTTACAGAAAGTTTAGAAATGATAACTTGTGTCAAAATACAACTATTCTAAATTTACCCATTAATAAATTTTAACATTAATATAAATATTAAGTATTATTGTAATATAAAAACAAAATCATTAACATAAATACCAATTTACATAGAAACTCAAAATTGACAGAATATTATCATTGTCTTTATATCAATTTAAATGATTTTACATCTATATATATTTTTTTAAATAATGTTCATTTCATAGATTAGACTCAATATTATATTATTAATCCATAAGAATTATACCAAAATACTTTGCTGATTTAAGTTATTCTTATATTTGTGAAATCATTATATGCACTCAAAAAATTTATGGTTAAGAATAATTTTTTTATTATTTATTGTTAATTACAAAAAATGAATGACAAACCAATATAATATGGCTACAATTCAATATTTCTAGAGTTAATAATCCAAAAATCACAACCCAAAAATTAGACAAACTATTTTGCTTAGAAAATATATAATTCAAGCTCAAATATAAAAGAATAATAGAAAAGATTTTAATCCATAATAAACAAAGAAAATGAAGAAGAATTCTTTATAAAACAATGACAACAACAATATCAAAGGTTATTGCTTGATTTTGACGAAGAAGAATAAAAGTAGGATCTGAATCTTAGATTTTAATTATGCAATCCAAAACAATGTAATGGGTTTTTTAGTTATATTTAGGCTATTACTAATAGATGGTTACTTTAAATCAATTATAAGAATAGGATGGAGACTTTCAATCAATAATAAGAATATGCAGGGCTGCTACTGAATAAAATGACTTTTAATATTCTTCTTATAGTCGAACACCAAGATGTAAGAAAGTATCTTTAATATTATAAAGTTTCTTGATTAAAAGCAAGTGACTTTACTGTGAAAATGATTCTGGTGGAATTATAAAATATTTATTAAATGAACTAATTTAAATTTGATTTGAAATTGTGGGATAGTAAAATGTTCTTTTGTAAAATATAATTATATTATATCTAAACTAATTAAATTTTTGGGGATCAATTTAATAATGTCAAAATAACAGAACCACATATAAACTATTAATTGATTTTAATATAAATGTTTGTTTTATTCTTCATTTATTAATGCTATGCTCAATTTAAGATATTAACAACAATTAGAGGGGAAAATATTTCAATTTATGAAAATTAGATGTAGAATCATTAATTTAGTGTGTAAGAATAATATTAATGTCATCCATCAGAGTTATTTGAAGAGGATTATAAATAAGATAGCAGAATATTTTATATTTAAAACTTGCATTCTAATGCTTTAAACTTAAGCATCATACCTATATCACTTAAGCCTAGAGATATGTAGTTGATAAATGTGACAAATTAAGTTGAGTAATAAGAAATTACAATTGAAGGAAGTACAATATCAGAATACAAAATAAATTATGAATGTTATAAAGATTGGGCTTATGTTGAATTACATGTACGATATGGAAAGACAATATTAAATTTTCGATATATAAAGATTTGTGAAGAGAGTCTCTATTATCATGATTACCCTTAGTTAATACTAGCAGTGATAGCCTGTATATTAACGTATATAAGTGCAATTTATGGATAGAAGAGATTCAAATTGAAGTAAGAATAAGCAGAATCATAAATAGATGAATTAGAATCAAGTGATTCATTTTATAAGGCAAGGTAAATATACTCTCCTTAATATTCATAACCAGAATAAATAATGAAAATAGGTGATTTTTAAACAACATCTGGTTCAGCATAGATAATAGCTGCAAAAGAAAAAGAGACTAATTTAAAGTTGAGATTAACATTGTATATATTTTTTGTGATTGGTTACTTGTTAGTATTAAATTTATTAGGATAAGTATCTTTATTGGAGATACCAATTTATGGGATATATTTTATTTGTGTGTAAATAGCAATGACAGATCTATTGATTTTCATTGTATCATCATCTATTTCACCTTATTTAAATCTACCTCTCTATGGAAAAGTAAAATTAATAAATTTATTTACTTATTTGTTACAATTTGCATATATATTCTTTCTAATTATGACAGACAATTGGGTATTAAGAAATTTTAGTTCTATTTGCTTACTATTTTAATTAATTAGAGTATTATAATTATTTATTTAAATTAGTTTATGAAGTTTTATAATCTTCAATAATTACTATCAGTATATTGTTTTATTTTTGGAATGTCATTTTTCATTTAATACTAATTTTAGATTGAATTTCCAAAAATGTATTTTCCAAACACATTTTTTCTTGAAAATCCAAAATTGACATGTTCAAATATTAATTTATTATAATTGATGTTACCATGTTCTTTATTAACTTATACAAGATACTTTAGTAAATAAACTAGATCACATTCAATACTTTTTAAATTAGGATATTTAAGTTATATTATAGGTTTATGTTTGAGTTTAAAATCAAATGAAAATTATCTTTTATAAAAATTAATAGATAATTTATTACCATCAATAATAATATTTATAACAATAAATGTATATAGTGTTGCAAAAAGAGAGATCAAATAAATATATTCAGGAATATAACCTGGAATACATAATAGAGCAATTTAATAATAATATAGTTATGAATTAACAATTGATAAATATAATAAAAATTAGTGAATATAATCATAGAATTCTCCTTTTTTCAATCTAATTAGCACTATGACTGTATTCTCTGATTTCTTTAACATAATTATTAGATTTTATCTTTCTATAAGTTATATAGTTATCATAGTTGTATCTAAGAGGTAATGGACTTTATTAACGTCCAGTATAATAGTTTTTATTTATCTTTTATTGAAAACATGTTTTTCTAAATGATTTTTACTAGAAATCTTCATAATCTAAAAGAACAGTTCTATTAGATAGATCTCCATTTATGCCTATCATTTAATAAAGTGTCATTATATCATATAAATCATCACTTGTATCTTCAATTTAATCTAGACATATACTAGATGATTTTATTGAATTTTTGATTATAACTTCTTATTATTTGATTGGATTTTAAATCATTCTCTTATTAGCTGTTAATTAATCTGAAAGTAGAGATTTAAATTATTTGATATCAGGTTTAAATATATGTTTACAATTATTGATATATTAAATAGGTTTAATGATTCTTTAAGAAGTGAATTTTAAATTGTAAAGTTATTTAAACTATAACATATTCAGAAGAATTACTACAATAAGTTTATCAGAAAGTATCATCTCTTTAAAGAATAATTAATAAAGATCATCTTCTCCATTAATTTAGATATGGAAATCGGCTTGAAAATTTCTTATAGAAACAGATAAATGCTATTGAACCAGTATTAAATTAGATATTAAATCTTATAATTCTAATTTCCTAGCATATTTCAATATAAGCACAGATGGTGAACACTTTTACTTAGGAGTCTTATTTTATCTGTTCACACTAAATATATTAACCTTACCACTTAAGTATTACAATGCCTAGACGTAACCTAGAGATGCTGCTTGGTGCATTAAGGAATCCTTTTGTTTTCCCATTTTCTTGTTGTAATCAAAGTACTCTTCACTGCATGATTAGAAACTCTGTTTAAAATACTTGATCTTACTCGAATTGATGGCACCTGCAAAATCTCATGGATAGGGGCTACTTTCTGACTATTTTTTTGATTAGGATTTTGGTATCTCATCAATATCTGAATTAGTTTAGATTGATTGTCATATTCATTCTGATTTCTACAATGTTTTCTCAATATAAAATGCATTGGTGTATCTCCATTTACACCTTTCATTGGAGTTCCTACATTTTGACTAATTACCAACATTTTCTCTTCCCAAACTCCAAATATTTGTTTCTCTATCATATATTCTATTATTTCAATTTCTAGTTTACTACATGCCCATAAAAATACAAATCTAATTAATTTTGAACATGGATCAATATGATCCAATAATATCTTGAAGATTCTACAAATTCATTAACAAAAAAATACTTAATGTTTAATTTCCCTGCCAATATAATAGGTTAAGGATGGTACATTCTCATCAAATATTCTGGATGATATGTACAAATTGAAGGTATAACACTTCTTTCATCATATTGAATTGCTTTTATTAACACTGTATTTGTAAATGATGAAAATACATTCACAAAATGATTGAAGTTGAATTCCTTATGATTTCTCAACAATTACCCAATTGTACTTTTATGCAGATTCTAATGTTTACTTTCCATATCAATCAATAAAAACCAACTCATATTTAATTATTGAATCGAAAACTAATGTTAATAAATTTCAAATGGATTCTATTGAATGTCTAGACTTGTTAAACTTAAATTTGAAAAGTCAGTAGACTTCAATTGATTATTTGCAATATCCAAAGTATGTAACCTTGCCATCTAAACCTTAGGAAATACACTTATTTAATTATGATTCAATATCAATATCTCCAATTATTATAACTCAACTATTTTATTAGGAATCATCTTTATGTTATTGTTACTTAAATTCAAATAACGTACTTATTGAATTATTGGAAATTAATCTAATCCTTTTGAATCTAAATGCACTTCTTTTTTATTGCTTTGATCCATTAAATTAATAAATATTTAATTCATAAATTGTGAAATCAAAAGTGTGTATATCTATGAAACCTAAGTAACAAATTACAAATCAATGTGAGATGTATTAAATAGTTCATCAATCGTAATATTGATAAAATATATATAATGTACAATTCATCTAGCAACAGAAAATTCTAATTTAACATTCATGGCTGCCAATTCATTTACAAGATATCGGAGTACAAATGGTATGGCTACCTTAGAACATTTTGATTATTTGCATCTTACACAATAAGGATGGGAACTCTAGACAGATTGAATATTTTCTAAAGATAATAATTGGACAAATTGATAAGTGGCTAACATATTACCACATTTATCACAAATGTAAGCTAATATTAGAATATTATAATACTTTCAGAATAATCAGAACATTTTAAAAGACGATCATTTATACAAAAAGCAACACCATGAGCAATTAAAGCATCTCTTTCCATTTCACCTAGTCTGATACCTCCTCCCTTCTTTCTACCTTTGATTGGTTATTATGTGAGAACATCAACAGGTCCCATACTTCTTGCTTAAGACTTATCTGATACCGTATGTCTCAACCTTTAATAATAGACAACTACCAAAATAGATGTCAACTTTTAAAGGAGTTCCATAAATACCAGAATATAATGTTTCATTTCCATGATAATTATAACCATGTTTTATTAATTGTTTACCAAAGTAATCAACAACATTATCATTCTCATAATTTTAGAATGGATGAGTTTCAAACATCTCACCTTATAAAACATTTGCCTTAGCAGCCATACTTTCTATTAACATACCAATAGTCATTCTAGATGGAAAAGCATGAGGATTAATAATAATATCTGGTACCATTCCTGACTCTGAGAATGGCATATCAATTTATGGCCATAATAAAGACATTACACCTTTCTAACCATGACGAGATGAAAATTTATCACCTATTATTGGATTACGATTAATTCTATATTTGATCATGACTGATACATCATTTTCAGATTTATTCACTACAGCTACTTGTTCAATTCTAGCAGTCTCACTATCCTTTGAATGATGAACTTTGACTTATTGCAATTAACTATCATATAAAGCTAATACAGCAGATCCTTTAATAACAACTTAAGATTATTCAGGTAATCCATAAGGTAATAAATTTACTGGAATTTGTGTATTTTATTTGGTTGTATAATTATATAGGTATTTGACTGAGAAGCTTATATTTAACTTCTTTGTCATCATTCAAAGAATACTCAGCAGATTTATAAATTATACCATGTCCGAATCCTCCCTCATAACTAGATTTACATAAGATCATAGCATCTTCCATATCATATCCAGTATAGCTGATAACTGCTACAATAGCGTTAGTTCCACTTGCATAATCAGCAAATTAGTAATCATCATAACCGAAGCATCTTACAACTGGTTTTTGAGGGAAGAGTATACGATACTATTTTATTATCAAATCTATAAGGATAATTTTGACATGGAGATCCCATAGTTTGTTTAGCCATTTGACACTAATACATATTTCTAGGACTTTGATTATAATTTAAGAATGGAACATTAGAAGCCTGAATACTTAAAATGTATGCAGGATCAATTTCTTGATATTGAGTATCAGTACGAATATCTGCTTATGTACAAGCTATACTCATATTAATCTATTCCAAAGGACTGATCCATTCAATTGAATTCAATTTCAAATTAATAACTGGTCTCATTAATCTTGCTACAGTGGTATTGATGTAAATTCCAGGAAAGAGAGGAGACTTATTCTCCTATCTAGGTAAACAAGCAACTTCAGTTGTTTCCTTAATTGTACCATTAGATTTGTAGACTCTAATAGTGTGTTCAAAAGTAGGTAATAATTAAGAATTTAAATAACCAATTAATTTACCATTTAAAACAACTGGGAGATCATTTTTAGAATAGATTAAACGTTGTTATTAGACTCCTAAAGGAAATAGTAATTCTTCAATATCTTATTCATCTGGATGTGTTAAAGGTACACAACACATTGTAATATGATTGAGTAGACCACAAGGTCCACCATCAGGAGTATGAACAGGACATACGAATCCCCCAAAACATCAGGAAGTAATTTACGAACAGTTGTAGTTTTCATTTATGCAAAATATGACCCTCTATGAACAGATCTAAAATGAGATAAAAATCTCATATTATTTAATTTATCAGCAATAATAGTAAATCCACTTGCTTCCATTAAATCTAATCCAGTTTGAGATCTCAAATTACCAGTAGCTAAGAAATTTTCTAATTTTTCACCCACAGTAGTTTATAAATCAAAGCATCTTTTAAAATATGCTAAATCCTTTAATTTTGATTGTTCCTTTGTTGCATCCTTTAATATTTTTTCTCTGACTCCCACTAATAAATCTTCCAACTTTTCTCTCAAATATGCAGTATAAAGATGACCAGAAAGAAGAACTTCTTAATTGACTAAGGAATCCAAATTGTCAGAATTGATTTCATCTATAAAAAGAGGATATAACTTTTCAATGCACAATAAAAGAATTGAAGCTTTGTCTTAATCATTTTCAAGATGTACACAAATATGTTCTCTCAAGAATATACGTCCAACTTAGAGATCAGTGGTTTCTGGATTAAAAATGTTTAGTTCTACTCTTAGTAATCTACCAATATATTCAAGTGCATCTTTTTATGTGTTGATTCCTCTTGATTTAGCATCTGCAATCATTACTTCTACTCTATCAGAAATATCTGATTTCTCTGCTTATGAACGCACTATCTATTAATAAATTTGATAATCATTCATATCTGTTAATGCTCTTAATAATATTATTACAGGCATTTGCAATTCTTTCTTCTTCAATATAATACGCAAATACACATTACCATCCATTAAATAATGTAATGTAATTGTTCTTGCATATTAATCTGATCTCACACATTT